>BLAZ01000129.1:1872535-1875035 GCA_014633955.1 Acropora tenuis | reverse complement strand
GCTGATGGATTTGGTACAAGATGCGGTCGCTGCTAGTGGCTATAGCCTGGGTACTGACCTTCACATTGCACTTAACTGCGCAGCCTCAGAATTTTATGACCAGGCAAGTACAGACACGATGTACAATACATAGGGAAAGTCATCTATTTGAACTGCGGAGGAGAGCATAACTCGATGTGGCGATACACGCAAAAGTCACGCTAACCTACCGCTCTGCTCTGCTGTTCAAATATTTGACTTCCTGGTGTATTAAACATCTACTTCCATCTTTAGTGGGTTATCTTGATCTCAGTTAAGGTCCCGTTTCTCGAAAGTCCCGAAACTTTTCGGGTCCATTTCGGGTGACATAATTCTCTTTATATCTTCAAAGCGAAGGCGTCTCGAGGCACGAATCTTTGCAGTTATTTTAACTTTTATGCAGTTTACAACATATGAAAAGACCAGCTTTAAAGAATACGTGGGTGGCAGTTTTACGAAAGGCTTTTCGGGCCCGAAAAGTTTTCGGGACTTTCGAGAAACGGGCCCCTGCAGGCCTGAAGTCTTCCTCCGCAAATGAATTGAAAACAGCGATGTTCGCGTCGACCTTATGTTAAGTACATAGTCTTAAGAAATCGAATTACACTTTCGTCGCCAGAGGCAACTATTCTATGCCAGCAGCGAGAACGTCATACCCACCAAGTGGTACGTGAATTTAAACTTCCGACTCCTCACGGGTGTCCCGCAAATTTAGTATTTGCCAGTGGTCGCAGAAGTTGGAAGTTGTTTTGCACAGTGCTGACAGAAAGAATCCAGTGAATCAGACGAGAATGCTTAATGTGAAAAAGTAAACAACTTCAACAGTCTGCCTTTTGTCTCTGACCTTATGAAGTTAAACAGCAGATATGGTTGCGATAGAGAATATTTGTTACTCGGTAAACAAATAAACCAAGAAGTGTACTCTTTCTTTCTTTACAGGAGAAACAAAAGTACGAAATATTTACCAATACTTTCAAGACGGCTGACGACGTTATTAGTGTATACTGTGAACTCTGCGACAGATATCCTGGTGTTATCGCCATTGTGGACGGTATCCGCAGTCCGGTAAGTATGAACTTGTATTTTAAGTTTGGTCTGTTTTTAAAAGAAATTGCTCGATATCTGTTGCTAACAGAAATTAAAACAAAATGAACTAGAACCAAATGAGTAACGTTGATTTTTGGGGGACCGCAAATTTCGTCCTCATGTTAATTGTCTTTTGCCGAGTGCAAACGCATTGTTAAACCTCCATTACTGATGGGTTCCTCCTCAATCAATCAATCAATCAATCGATTTGACCAATACAGTATATCGATCGATCAATTAATCTCTACTCAGGACAAAGACAATTGGAAAAAGCTGAATCAACGGATTGGCGAAAAATGCTTCATCGTTGGTAATGACTTGTACAGAAAACACAGCAGCGTTTTAAAATGGGGAGTAACCGAAAAACTGACCAGTGCTGTGTCTCTGAGCGTTGACCAAGCAAACACAATCACAGGCCTTAAGCAAATGGCGCAAACTGTCGAAGGTAAGTTTAGGCTTGACTCCGGCGAACTTTCTGTCTTAACGCCAGTCGCTTCTTCGTCAAGATAAATGTCGTCATGATCGTCGTCATCGTCATCACTATCATCGTCATCATCATCATCCGCATTGTTCTGCTCATCGTTATCATCCTCCGTTATCTTTAGCTGGAATTTTCCTTGGCAACCCTCAACCCCTCCAACCTTTTTTGACGTGGTCACGGTGTCGTTCTTTCCTGTTACAACAGAAAGCTCAAGCAAACGCAGGAGCCCATAAGATGGAGCCTCCATCTGCGATAATTTCTTGAGTTAACCCTTTCCCGAGTAGATTTACAAATAGAACCATTTTCTTTTGTAATGCGCTTGAATCGCATGAATGCACCTGCTGTCTGCTGTCATTTCTCTATTTTCTTTGGCTCTTTCCTCTATTAGCGCATGAAACCTCCTCAGGGAACCGTTCTATTTATAAATCATCTCGAGAAAGGGTTGACTCCAAGGACTGGTATGGGAGATGGAGGCTCCCTCTGATGGGCTCCTGGCAAGCGACGTTTTTGAGCCACGGACGGAAACTGGAAGTGAACATTTCGCATACTAGGGCAGTGGTCTCTTCCAGATCTCCAAACTAATCGTCTCTTCTAGTGAAAATATTCATAACAATACAAATGTGTTAGTGTGAGGACAAGTTAAAGAGGAAAACAGCTCACTTCCTGTTACCGTTCTCGGCTCAAAGACGTCGCATGCTTAAGCTCAATAAATAAAGCTAATAAATGAACTGTGTGCTGTTGTTGTTACGCGTGGAACCACTCGCACGGGTGGTACTTTGTTTTGATACAGGAAAAACTCAAAGACAAATCATGTGTTGCACGGTTAACATTTTCGAGAGAAAGTCTATTTATTTCAGCTGAACTTGACATAATTGAAATTTGTTGTTGTTGTTTTTTTAAATTATGTTTTAGATCAGG
>BLAZ01000129.1:1822584-1825084 GCA_014633955.1 Acropora tenuis | reverse complement strand
CTAATGCTTTCGGAAGTCACGAAGAAGAGATGACAGCCAACTTTCGATTTGTTTTCTTTAAGTCTTTTACTTCCGGTCGGCTGTTAAAAACAAAACCTGGGGATGAGTTTCGGTACTCACTACGCATGCGTAATAGGATTTCGTGATGTCACGATGAAGGTTCATTTCTATCAAACAGAAGGAAACGTCGATTTTTTTTAGTTGTTCAAAACACTTCGGTATTCTAGGACGATGGAGGACGAAATGATCGATTATGGATTCGAAGAAGATAGTGTAAGAGCACCATACAGTGATAATCTCTTCAAATTTCTGTGAAATTGTGCGAAAGGTAATTATTTTTGAGAAATTGGATTGTTTTTTTTTTCGCTTGTCTTCACCAGGTTATGGTTATCGATGGAGATGACGATGAGAAGGAAAGTGAGAAAGAAAGTGAGAAAGAAAGCGAGAGGAGCCGAAAACTTTACATCGAGCAAAGTCAGGCTTGCGTTAAACATTTCGAGAAGTGGTCAGAAACCGAGCAAGTTGAATTCGTCGAATTTCTTCTTTCAAAAATGTGTCATTATCAACACGGCCACATTAATTCCTATCTGAAGCCTATGTTACAACGAGATTTCATAACTGCTCTTCCCGGTAAGTTCAAAATAGCTTTTAAAAGGCTTTCACTGACAGGTATCAGTAGATGCTCTTCTGAAGTACGAGTAAATTGCACCCAAGGTTCGTTTCTCCTAGTAGAAATGAAAACGAAAAGAACGCAAGTTCATGTACGTGAACTCGATATTTTTACAGATGTGGTTGCTTTTATTTTGGTTACTTGAGCATATCATTGCTTTTCAATGCTTCAAGCAGCCGCATTTGTTGAAATCTAGTACATTTCGTTTTCCACCGTTTTCGGCGGAAACTATTTAACTTGTCCTTCTAAGCTCCAACCCCTTAGATTTCCTGACAGCCAATATCAAAGTCCCGCAACTAACTTCTTGTTTATATAGTTTGGGTACCACGCAACATTCGACCGTTTGTTCAATTTTGTTAGGTAGTCGAGGATTTGTTTACATTCGTACTTTACATCTCAATCAGATTTTTGCTTCACCCAGATTTTTGGGTTACATCTTGACTATTTCAAATGAAATTCGCTCTATCTTTTGTTGTCCTTATAAACATTGGTGCAATATGTCTTAAATTTTAGCAAACTCTCCGAAAAGGTATGTATTTATTTTATGCATGGTTTTTACTTCCTCCAGAATGAATCAAACTATTGCCAGCAGCTTAGAAATTCTAAGCAGGGACAACCAAATTTTACTTCTTATAAAATTAGCAGTAGTGTGAAAACAATATTGTTTTCATTGTTCCAAACGTGGTAAGAAATTATCACTGAATGTATTGCTCAAGTTTTTACGTTGAATTGAAATCAATGCAATATCAACCTCAATGATGAATGAGTAGCCTAAGAGACAAAGGAAAGACTGAATCAAACAATGTTGAATTCCTCTTCACCTGAACTTCGATTAAATTTTTTGATCAACAACATTTGCAAGGAATTGTAGGGAAATGACATAGCTGCCTACTACCATTGCATTGAGTTGCTTCACTTTTACTCCCAGTTTAATGACAAGAAGAATCCCATTGTGGCAGTGTTTAGGGAGCTGTCCTTCTGAAATGAAATTCTGACAAAGCATCGCAGTACACTGTTTGTTGCGTAATGTACCAGAATATATGTTCTGGTAATTGTATTTTGTATGATAATAAGTGAATATGATTTAAACAAGCTTATGAGTCAATTCTAAACAAATCTACTTTGTGTGGGAAAGTGGTTGCAATCAAGACTGGGGCAAACATTAAATCTTGCAATATTAGTGAAAATCTCCATTTTTTTTTCTGTCATGGATCTCCAGATATTTCTTTATGAAGGGCTCTATGGTGGCATGATCTCCATCGTGCTGATGATGTCATAACCATTTGCCAAAAAGAACTTTTTTAACTAATGTTAACCATCTGCCATTCTGAAAATGAGAGGTGGATTCCTAGGGTATCAAGGGTATTCTTATGCATCAGCCGGTCCCCAGATGTAACAGTGCCTGCAAGCTTGGGAATATCCCAGCAATCCAACATGAGTCCTCGTTCCAAGTACCCTGTGTGATTGGAAGGGTAAACAGAGGGTGGGATGGGAGAACAGTTGAGTATAAAAGCAAAACATAAACTGTGATCTGTTATACAAAATTGTACACAAATGGCTTTCCATGAAATGGTTGTTAAGCAGGGTACTCTGTCATGGTTGCACTTGAGTTAAAAGGTCGTGCAAGAGAGGGGCACTGCACTCTCAAACAGGCTGTCCAAAATCCCACATGAGTGGGAAAAGATTGTATCGATCGGCTCTTGTTGTCAATGTTTAAAACTATTATCATAATAATTATTGTGGAAAAGTTTTATATATTTGTATGTGTTGTGGTTTAAATTTATCCTTGGTTTAATGTTTTTGAACTGGTTTCAATTTTATTTGCCATTG
>BLAZ01000129.1:1798861-1801630 GCA_014633955.1 Acropora tenuis | reverse complement strand
ATAAAGGCATTAATATTGTAATAATCACTTTATTTAAGTCCCAGTAGATTTAGCCAGCAAGTAAATTGCTTTTCCAACTGAGGAGACTACAAATCAAACTGAATCGCAACAAATCAAATCAACATCTCTCAGAACAGGGTAGAGAAACAACAAACTCAACCCATGCGTGGCAACAAGGATAGAACCCAGCCCTGGCCATATTTGTGGAAGGCGAGGGCTCTGATCACGGCACCAACCTTGCTCCCATATTGTTTGCGTCTCAGTACAGATATCATAAATCATTAATCTACCATTTAAATTAATATAATGCAACAGTATGTAAAAAAAAAAGTTGTAAAATTTGTTGGAAAGCTGTAATGCAACTTCAGTATTTTTCTTTCTTCTGCCATCCAGGAAAACTTTTCAATAACCCAACACTGACCTCATTTTTGTTGATAGGCCGATGAAATTTAGATTTTTTTTAAAATGATACTTAATATTTTTTAATATGATAATATGATACTTTTAATGTTTAAGATTTATCAAAATAGTATTATTTAAAGATCTCAAAATGTACTTTTTAGGTTGATCCATTGTTCCACAAAACTTCTGCTGCTTTTGATGAAGGTGGTGCAGGAGGACTGCTTCTCAATCACTTGTTTGTTCGTGATGATAGTTGTGAGCTCTTACTGGACTCGTCAACTGTAACCATGACAACGAGGGATGCATTGTCGCAAGGACAAACCACCCAGGACAGCAATATGATTGATCTTTCAGAATTGCGAGGTGCGAGTGACTGTTGTAAACTAATGGAATATCTACATTTTAGTTGTACTTTCCCAAAAACAGTTTAGTATTTAAACCACAACCTTGTACACAAGACTGATGATAGATGAATTTATCCTTGCAGATATTTATAATCATGTCAACTTGGAAGGGCTGCGCATCTGCCCTCATTTTGCTGATTTTGAATTTACAAATTGGACAAGAAATGGAGAGGTAACTTTTGGTTGTTCTCAGCATACATGGGACAAATTTATCAATGGGAAAGTGTGAGATTTGTTGAACCATTTTTTTTTTAAACTTTTTTATTATCATCATGATTGACTGTTTCTCCCCTCAAGTTACTGTTAAGTTTAACTTAACGTCTTATCTACCGGTATTACAAAAATTTGGGTCTGTCAACCTCCCTTGCAAGGTTCTTTCTTGTTTGAAAACACTTGAATTTTGGAAGTCCTATTCAGAGGCGTTGAAACCTTAGTTGGTCTGTGAGTCCTTGATTTCTTACTGAACAAGATGAAAAAATACCTAAGGTTTTAAATTCTATTAACCTTCCAGGAATGATTGAACTATTATAAATCCACTTTGAAAGTAGGTCTGAAGTCCTTTAAAGTTTTTACATTTTTGGCTAGAAAACATCAATCTTGTCTTAGTTCAGTGGATAAGTTTCTAAACCCAGTAGTTGACAGTTAAGTGCACCTTGTTCAAGTATAACAATGTTGCCATGTATACATAATTCCCTGGTATTGATAAGGAATTTCTCAACTATCTTAAATCTTAGGGAAATACCAACTATAGCAAAATGGTGGCTGAGTTGGAAAATAATGAACATGCTTTTGACGTTAATGCTCCAGGTAAGAAACTGAAAACTTAACTTAGAGGTATTTGTACAAAAAAGTAGTAATAAAGATAAGTAATCTGAAAGGAACTTTCAGATTACCTACCTTGGTGAACATGGTGGCAGGTCAGCTTAAACGCGTTTTCTGTTGAAAGTGCTTGGATGTACAGTAGTTCTAGTTAAAGCTGTACAACATGTGCTCAAATTTCTTTTAACAGTTGCATCCAATGTGCCTGCATTGTTCTGACTTGTTGGCAAAACAGGAAAACCGTCAAAAAAGCAGAGCATGCATTTCAAATAGTACTGAAAGTGAGGTTGAAGTATTGGTAAAGAATATATATAACACATTTTTCTATTTACCTATTCAACTGCACTTTTACAAGCAATTCGTCTATGAGTGAGATCGGATATGGGCATATATCATACATGAAGCATACCTTATTTACTCGACTAAGCGCCGCGGTCCTTATTTAATTTTTCGCGCCACATGTGCGGCGCTTATTTGAGGGAGGCGCTTATTTGAACATTGTACCAGACAAATTTACTTTTTCTTTATTTTTATTCAACGGTACACTTTCTAACTGTTAATTTTCCTGTGGACTGATACTAAACTGATAGTAAATCTAGAATTACGAGAGAAATTCACCCAGTGAAAAAACGCGAGAGTTACATGATAATGAGAGCGAAAATATCGGGGGTGCGGCGCTTATTAACTTCTTTGTCCCAGATGCGGCGGTTATTCGAGGGCGGTGCTTGTTCGAGTTAAACGGTATTTTTAGTATTTAGATATGAAGTCAAGGAGGAAAGAAGTGGGATAATTTCTGAATTTTCACAAAAAATTGGCTTGCTTCTAATATTATTATGTTCACATCTGAACGTGTATCGAATTTCAAACAGCCACAGAAGTTGAACTTGACACTGATTTCCCAGATGCAGCAGTGGATGACTTTGGGGAGGATGAATTGCCTGACATGGGAGAGGTAAGTATTGTTTTTTGTTCAGTTGTCTTCATGACAATGATCTACTATCCTCTTTTAGAAAATTCAACTATTAAATAGACAATTTTTACTCTATATGCAGTTAAATGCAATTTAGGCAAAGTTAAGCCCATGCCAATGCAGTCAGCTACGATCTCCATAAGCTTAGGTATGCAATCTGCAAGGTGGTTGTAG
>BLAZ01000129.1:1768861-1773861 GCA_014633955.1 Acropora tenuis | reverse complement strand
ACTGGATGATATGGAAACAAGTAGCCCTATTCTGTAGTTTAGTTAACAAAAGATAATGGCAACCTTGTCGTTGGGCTTTTCTTTCAGTGAAACTTAATGGTGGTAGGCATGTGACTGGAGTGCTAAGAGGGTTTGATCCATTCATGAACCTTGTCTTGGATGAAGCTATAGAAGAAGCATCAGCGCAACAAAAGAACAACATTGGAATGGTCGTAAGTAGCTGTAACAGAATAGGTCAAATTTCAGAACAGCGTACCTGGCTTGTTGAGTGCAGTTTGCCTTGTCTTCTGAAGGGATGTGATAATAGACAAAACTGCCAAGTGTTTGAAATCCCTTAAAATAAAACAACTTGGAGTTTACAATGAAAATTTTGCAGAGATACTGGGAGATTCCAAAATCTGCTCAAAACACAACCCATTGAGTCGTGCCAACAGCAAAGCCAATGTAGGAATAACACTGAAGAAAAGTCAGACAATGAAAAATGCTTGTGTTGTGGTTTAAACATCAAGCTATGGTTTGACAGTTGGACCAGGCACGGTAAAAATGTTCTAATATACCATTAATTCAACGACATACACTAACCTTAAATCAATGAACCATTAACCAGACTTACTAAGGCATGCTAGCCATAAATCCAGTATTGGTTTATTTCCAGTGTGCATCAGTTGGGTCATGGATGCACGGGAAGTAGCTGAGCATGAGATAAGTGAAAGAGTCACATGTGGTGAAAGAAGAATGTGACCGCAGCTTCTCGAGTGCTTAGCAACTTCCCAAGTACAGCCGTAACTTGACAGAAACAAACTAAACATGAGACAAATAATGTCAGTTCTAAAGAAAATTATTGTTTTATAGAATTGACACTATTTTATTAATTCTCTAATGCCATTGAAACCTTGCAAACACATTCATTTCAGTGGCTTTTAGTAATAATTATTATTACCACTTGGCCACCCATCCCTCACGCTGAAATTGTCTGTGATTTTAGGTCATCCGAGGAAATAGCATTGTAACCATGGAAGCACTGGATAGAGTATTATAGTGAATATTGTTTTTTAATCTTCATTAATCATGTAGATATTCGTTAATTTTTTTCCCATTTTCTTGTATAATCTTTTAGCATGTAAAAATGTCTTGTGTATTTCACATTTGCGTCTGGAGTGATGTATGCTGTATGCATGTCAGCTGAACTGTTTTGTTTATTGAAAAAAGCACACTTGATTTTGTGATTCCTCTCCACACCTTTCACATCCCATTGTGCAAAGTACGGAACAATGTGTTATGCGCTTTTTATTAAGCTACTTATCCTCTATACAAAGGCCAAGGTAAAAAAATACTTAAACATCTTTTGTCATAACTGTTAAATCCTTCTGCTGAGTAAAAATCTCTTCCTCAGTCAGCCCATATCTTTGCTTTCTCTTGTTCCTCTTGCCTTTTTCTGTCTGTAAGCAAAACCACAAATATAATAACTTTACATTTCTTAAAACAATAATTTATTTGCTACGTTAAAGTATGGTGTATTATCTGCATGTATTTTGTAAGAAAAGAAAGCAAATAAACGGTGGCTGTGTAGCAGAGAGAAAGGGAATGTAGTAGACTGAACTGGCTATTGTGATACCTGTATCTGGTAAACAAAATTAATGATCATACCATTGGCCAGTGATATAAACATTTCCCTCAATCCGCATGCTGAAATCCGAACTTACTTTTGGCTTCCTTCAACTTTTCTCTCTCTTTTACTCTCTCCTCTTTTGTCATCTTGGATCGCATTCCAAGAGCTCCTGTTACCAGCCTGTCGGCTAGAAGCTTGCTTGTCTGTGGTCTCTCTCTGTAGGGTTGAAGGTTCTCTGAAAGACAATGGGAATTTCATTCATTGCACAGCACATTGGTTGGAGTAACGACATGCAGGCTACTCTTTTCATTCGATCAGTTTTTTCTTCCTCTGGTTCATCAGGCACAAACTGACTAGTTTTTGACACAGCAGGCAAATTCTGTGTTTGAAGAACTTTTTTTAAAATATATTATTCTGGACTCATCATCATACAAACTGAAGGGTTAGTGCTGGATGAATAACTGACCAACCAAAATGATAAGTATTGCAATACAACAATATTATCATGCACATTGTTAATAGCTTCTTCCAAATGTCTGCAGGTAAAAATAACACTGAAAGAAACATTTTTAAATGATTTAAAAATCAAAGAAACTGAACAAGTTTGGGACTGCCATGACTAATCCAGCTGTCCTTGGTTGAAGTGGGTTGTGAATCCAGCAGAATGACTCTGGACCTTCCCAACTCCATAAAGACAGAAATCTCAGCAAACTTTTTACATAAACTTGTTTTAAAGGGAAAAAGCATAATCCATAGATAAAATCATTGCCTGATGACTAAATATGTGTAACACCACCTGTGTTGTGGTCACCACCAATAAACAACTCCATGGCAGATAATAAAGTAGCAATAATTATTGTGTCCATACCAAAACAGTTACTTGCTTTCTTCCTTGATTCTGGTGTCCCTTGACTAATTGGTCGAAGTTTCATCAATGGCGTTGAGCACAATCGTATGGCATCTTGAGCTGTTGAAATATTACACAAAATTGTTCAAAATAAAAAAAAAGGTATAAAAAAATTTGGATTTCTACAACCCCATGATTTGATGCCATCTTGCACCTTGACCACACCCTCTGTTAAGTTATGAATTCAACCTTTCATAGCCTTGCTAGCAAGCTTCCCAAATCTTCTCTGGTAACTCCGGTTTGCTCCAACAAATGAATGCTGTGTTCATCTTGACACCAGGTAACAACACATGCCCCAAACAGCTTAATTTGCCAACTTCCTAACAATAAACCAGCCTGTAAGAGCTCTGCAAAGCTACTGAAAACAACCTGCGATGGAACTTGAAAAGATTCCCAGAGCATGTGTGTCATCAACCCACTTGATGTCAAAACCCTTGCTCCTGGAAAGTAAAATGTGAACTCAAAATTACACCATATTGTAATCAGCACCTTGAAATTAAAAGATTCTGACAGGCCCAACTTGGAACCAATGATTGTAAAAGTGAGGTTGAAACAGAAATTTCATGCTTCATGAAGACAGGGATAATACCATGGTTATGTTTTCCAACAACAATGTACAAATTCTAAAAATTCTATATTCTATTTTTGCCAACAAAGAGGCTAGCATTAGCCTTGTCATCAAGAGCATTTTTTAAGTGACAGGTATGTTAAAATGTTAAAAAGTTAACAGGAGTAACCAATGACTTGAAATGGCAAAGAGGTCTGTACACAAAAACAGAGTGATGCTTTTTAGTGACCAGCAATGCTGTGAAGATTTTCCACAACATGGGATAAGGCATACCAGTAGTCAACACAATTAATATTTCTTTGTATGTGAATACTTTTGTTGGTCACATAAAACACGGCAGCTTGTGCAATGCTGGACACGCAATTCAAAACCTAAACGTCTAGAATCGAGTCTGTTTGTAACACAGTGTTTCAAAGATTGGCAAAAGTTAGGTGACAACAAAACTGTCACAGTTTTATTCTTTATTTCACAATTTTTAGCTTCAGTTAATGGTATGTACAGTTTTATGAACTGATGTCATTAAATGCTGTATCTACCAAGCCTGTCAGTTTAGTGAATTTGAGTTTGTCATCAGTACAAAGAGAGAGGTCTAGCTATGAAAAAAATCTTTTGAAAAAAATTTTAAGAAATACAGGAGCAGAAAAAAAAATAAGAAACCTGAAAGAATTCAGAGATTGCATGATGTCTTGAGTCTTCAAATCAGAAGAAAAATTGTAGATCTCCACAATATGACCAAACTCTGCAGAAAAACAAAAAGCGGACCTTAGTAACACATCACAACCAGAACCTAACTACAACTTCTCAAAAAAAAAAAAAAAAAGTTTTCTAATGGACAAATTGTTACAAGTTTTAATATTGTAGATGTGATTCTTGAATTTGACAAAGTGCCACAGAACTTTCTTATTGCTTTGTGATATAACAAACACAAATAAATTTGTATTCTGCAATAAGATCCTCAAAATTGTTGCAGCAACATTAGTAGGCCCCTTTTGAAATAATATGCTAGGAACTGACAAGGAAGTTTCCTTGATGGTTGTATGGTAAGAGAGAATATTGGAAACTAACCATCATCATCCAGTTCGCAACTCTTAGGAGTAAACGAGTAGAAGTCAAACTGTGTTTTTTGAACTTTTGGATTTGCTATTCCTGTAAGTCTCGAAAACTAAAGGCAAAAGAAGAGGTATCAATGTGATCTAAATAATAATAATACATGAAGATTACATTATTCAAATTAAAGAAAAATCTTATCTATATCCACTATAGCATGTACAGTTTGTTGTCCTATATCTGATCACCTGCGGCTCGCAGGGGTACTTCAGCTTTGTCTTTTCATAATAATTTATGCTTACATATGCATGACTGCAGAGAATGAAATTTTGAACTAAATATTCCCTAGAGCATCATCACATGGTCTGTATGGGGAAAACAAAATGTACAAGCTAAAGAGGTATATTATCTGGAATATAAATTCAACACCTGATGAAGAATTTGGGAAAAGGTAGAGGAGCCAATTTCCCAACTCTAGAGGCAAGGAGATATAAGCACGGTAGTCCTGCAAATGTTACCAACCCACTACTCCCCACAGGACAGAGGGCACAGGAACAGAACAATACAGCAAGCTCTCTCTTTCTCGTGCAACAGCAAATGACTCTTGCACCTGCAATGGGCTTAATTGGGCCTTAGGCCCCTGAACACCAAGAAGGGAACTGTAGACAACACTATTAACATAATAACTTTGTCTACATTTCATTTGGCCCCTTTTAAATCTGATGGGAATGATGACTAAAATTAATGCTGGCAAACTATTGTTCAATCACAGGAACAAATGCCAAAGGAAAAGTCAACAACAGCGAGGAAAAAAGAATAAATTTTAAGTCCATTAGATACTGATTCCATAAATGGCGACCAATAAATAT
>BLAZ01000129.1:1751361-1753861 GCA_014633955.1 Acropora tenuis | reverse complement strand
GGTGATCTAAACAAACAAAAAAGGACAAAAGAATAACAGTTAAAATACAAGAAACACTTTAAAACAGATAAATCTACATTAGTTACTGGTTAATTGCAGAGTATATTTTCAATAGATCTCTTTCATATTTCAATCCTAATCAGCCTTTCTAACCTCGCCACCATGGCCAAATTCAAAGGAATACTTGGGCCATCCCCATTTATGAAAGTGTCTAAGGTGCAGTTTAGGAAAGGGTAAAATAAAATAACATGAAAGGTTGAATTGAGATGAAATTAAGGCCACGTTAAAATCAAAATAATGCTCGTTCACGGTCACCCCTTAGAGTGTCTCGGTCGCAACCTGGAGTTCAGCAGGGAGTTTCTTGTGGTTGCTTTACATTTGCTTCCTTGCTGACCTATAGCACGGTCACTTTGCTTATTATATTTAAAGCTTTTTTATTCCCTACACTACCCTCCCCCCTTCAATTCTGGTTACGTTAGTATTGGGTTTGTAAGTATTCCACTGTGGAATTTCAGTGTGGCTATGCCTTTGGTGGTAGCTGCTTGCAGGGCTGTTATGGATACCTTCTTCCACCCTGATGATCACTTCCCCACTCTAGCAGCCTTAAGAACCCACCTTCCAAGCTCATCTATTGTTGATGACTTTAATCTTCATAAAAATTAAGCAAGAAAATTTTTTTTTAATCTTTCCAGTACTTAAATTGAGAAAACAGAACTAGGCACATGTGGGTATTACCTCCTATGTCTTCTTGGGGATGGAGATCTAAACAAGAAAAAATGGGCAATATAAAGATCTTATTCTGAGATGCTACAAGTTGAAGCAACACAAATAGAATTTTTAAATTCAACAAATAGAATGTTTAAAACGTTAACAGGAGCACAATAAATTATTAATTAGCAACAGTACTCTCTGCCTCTTACAAGCAGCAGACCTGTAGAGTTCTTTTTCAATAGAGCTTTGATTTAAAATTAATAATAATAATAAATTAATTAACAATTAATAATTATTATTATACTTCTACTCGTCTAACAACCTACAGAGTTCAGATATGTCAAGTCTATAACAAGATACTGTCATTTTGAGCAATATAACCATCAGTACCTTGAAAAGGATCGATGTCTTCTTCGTTTTGGGGATCTGGACCTGCTCCGTCTGCGATCTGATAAAAACAGTACAACATTTTTTACTGATATGGTGTAAACTTTAAACAACACCGCATGTTCTGTAACAAGCTGTTATCCAGCAACTGAGCTTGGACTGCCTGAAATCACCATTACTCAATTTAATTCCTACGTGGATTGAGCACTACTGCACCCATTCATCTGACATTGGTAAATTAGCTGCAAGATGTATTTAATGAATTAGTAATTATACAGTCCGAATGGATGCCTATTCAGCAGCCTAGTCTGCCGGCCATAGTTCACGTGACGACAAAAAGATGTCCAAAAATTGTTATTCATATTGAAGCAGATTTGAAGGAAGATCGACTTACCAACATCTTTCCTTCTTTCTCTGGAGCGAGAGCGACTGCGACGACGTTCTGTAAAAACTGATACAGAAAAAATGAGTATAAAATGTTTGTATTTGCAGGAGGACCGCGTCTCTCCTACAGAAGGTTTGTTTTCCTTTTCAACACACACACCTCTTCCGCGAGGAGAACGACTCCGACTTCTGCTTCTTACCATAGTTGCTTAATCTTTTTTAATATTCACAGACATGGGCCTTGACCTTCAGAGATTGTTTAGAGGAAAGTTATAATTTTGATATGCATACGGCTCATATGGCTTACCCGAAAATGTGAGTAGGAATTGCTCGCATTTGTGGTAAGCGGCTTCATCTGGGTGCTTGTGCTTGCGCATGAATTGTAAAACTGACTGCTTGTGATCGCGGCCATAGTAATAGCTTCCAGTGCTTTGTTCAGGGGCACCCAACGAGAAAATAGTTCAAAACCCCTGCAACATTTTTTATTGCATTTTAGTATTTAAACGTAGATATAGGCATATTTTTGTCCCCTAGAAATTTTTCATCTGTTCGGATTTCCTAGCTGAAAGTCTAGTGATCCGAAAATTATAGGGATCAAAAATCACCTTTTCGAAAATTTTATCCAGAAAAAGGCTCCCAAAAATTCTAGGTGAGCTTTTTTAGCGTAAAAATCATCTAAAAATGGGCATTTATACCATTTTTTATATGTTCGAAAATCCGAGGACAGGCAGACAAGCACGAAATTTAACAACAAAAATTTCGAAAATTCTAGATCTCAAATCGTCTCCCGAACAGATATTTTCCGAAAATTGTCGTTGGGTGCCCCTGTTTGTTGGCGTGATTTTGATTTTGACACTGTTTACAAATCAGCATCATTGATCTCAGCTATGTAAATATCGTGGACTGGAAGCGTCATTTTTTTATTTTAAAAGAATGTCTGCAACCATTTTTTTTCTGCATGTTTCTTAATTAATTTTTTTTGGTGGTTGATGCACCAAAGGCGCTCGTTATTTTGAAC
>BLAZ01000129.1:1726361-1728861 GCA_014633955.1 Acropora tenuis | reverse complement strand
CCTTGTTATTCGCACGAACGCACGCGGGTATGCAACTGCGCACTCAGCTTCATCTCTTCCATAAGAGAAACTTGAAAATATAGTAATATAATTGGAATAAGAAGCCGAATTATATTGCGACTATCGTAATAATCATGTTAAACGTAACTTCGTCACCGAAATATCGGGGTTTTGTAACTAAAGGAACTAGAAGTAAATAAATAAACAAGAGCTGTAGATGGTTTACAATCACGTGCTCAGGCGTTCTTATTGATTTGGTGAGATGTCTCGGTGCCAATATGGCGTCGAGGGCGTCACGTGAAAATGGGTTATGTAACCGAGAACACGTGCCCTTGCTAATTCTGGAGACTACAATTCAACCGAAATCGAATATAATCAAGCGATACCTGGTTTTTAGTAGCCTCCCACGCTGTCGTCTCTTGGGGACTCGTATTTCACCTCTTCCTCACAAACTTAGCCTGGGAAAGGAATGTAACGCTCAGTTAGGCAGGTGTTGTGGGGAAGAGGTGAAAAACGAGTGCGTAAGAGGTTAGGTTTTTAGTGAGAGAGAAAAACTAGCGAATCAGCCAACCCCAACTTGACGCTCGTACCAATTTGACAGCGTAGCTGGTTGTCATGGTACAGTTTTTAGCTTTCGGTATTATTCTTTTTCTCTATTTATAAATATTACAACATGAACGTACCTTACAAGACTGAGAGAAATCGAGCAGCAAACGGAATTACCAAAGGACCTTTTAAAGCTTTCGAGTTGGTCACTGCAATAAATGGACATGTACATTTTTTTTGTTACAATAAGAAAGTAAAGTGCGTTAAGACCTAGAAATGATACATATGTTTCGTTATAATAAAAATTAACAGCCAATGGGCAGACAGGTTGACTATTTAGAAAATACTATTTACATTGTTTGTATCATTGCTAAACTTAAATTACAGACTTTTGATGTAATTTCGTTTTTGCACTTCCGTGTCAACGCAGCGCTTAAGTTTCTTTCAAAATATGTTTCTGTGTTCTTTCATAATAAGCATAGCTTCATTGTTACACTTTTCAGTGTTTGAAGGATTTTTCAGGTCGCTCTCTAGGTTGTTTTCCATTTCTTACTTTGTGGGTGTACGTAGTATCTTCAGCAAATTTATTTATAGATTGTACTCTTGGTCTTCTAAAAATACATAAAAGGAGAGTATTCCCCCGAATATTACAATGTTTGTGAAGTATGTGATCAACACACCCCCATTGCCACGTTATGGCGTCACCTGTTCTGGCTCATCGTGGTAAAATATGATCTTTTTTTTTTGTTTTTAAAATATAGAAAAAATATTAGTTGGTCTGTCAATGTCGTTTAATAACTTTACTGATAATATTTGAGTTTTTTCTTTCAGGTTAGTTTTTCAAGTAATTTCATTATATAATTATTTGTTTTGCTCTAACTTTCATTCCGAGTTCACTGTTTCGGAACCTCCCTCGTCCTCCTTTGTTATCGTTCTCGACTTCCAGGCAACTGCCAGTGAATTTTTCTCTTCGGTCAAAGTGTAAGGGAAGCTAGATGACCTTAAGATCTCTGAGGACTAAGTGAAACTGCGTTAGTTGTACACTGTTTCTCTTTTTATTAACCACTATTAAATACCTTAACGTACAATGAAGTCTCGACACGTCGTTTACTCTATTACGATAGAAAAAAACAAGTTAGTGGGTAAGGTTTATTTAGTGGCAGTACCCGTATCTTAAAAGAAGGCTTTCTTCAGCCCACTGTCTTCAATTCGAAGTTCAAGGCCCTTACATGCCTTCCGTCTTTCAACCATTTTTCGCTCGAATGTCACGAAGAACTATGTAGCCATAAGAAAGCATTGCGTCAGCACAGCAAATTTCCTCGTTGGTAATGATCGCAATCTCAATGACTTAGTGATATTGCTGTTACAAATTTTTCCTATATATGAGTTGCTCAAAGCCCAGGTTTTGATCAGAGACGTGTCTCAGTCGTAGCCTTCAAGTGGTTATGGAACCATATCTGTCCCATGTTGGTATGTTGTGCAAGTTTAGTTTTACTCGTATGTGAACAAACGCTAAATGCATTTCTTTTTGGTGGGTTTGTTTTCCGAGATTATCAAGATATGAATTTCAGTAGATTGCCACCCTTTTTCATTGGTTCTCATGCACGATTTGGCGAAGCAATAAGATCGAGTTCATACTTTAAGGTTGAAACTAGGAGTTCAGATAAATGTGAAGATTATCTGAGTGAGCGAAACTACATATCGCGAAAATCATACCACCGGAAATTTTGAACTGTTGTGGAGTTGAGTGTGTAAGGAATTTTTGCGGTCGTTGAGATTATTAAGCTGTCTCATTAGCGAGCTATGTACAAATTGACCTCAATAATTAAAAGAACTCGTTAACTGAGCTCCCTCCTCGATTCTTAAGTCTTGGTCGTCGTGTATGTTGCGTTGAGGGAAGCGCAGTGTTTTACCTTGATAGCTGAATGGTCAAGCAGTGCAAATTGCATGGTCA
>BLAZ01000129.1:1705280-1707780 GCA_014633955.1 Acropora tenuis | reverse complement strand
GGTGAATTAACGAAATTACTTTCAGCAACGCTAGTCCAGCGCTGTTACTTTGGTGCCAGTTCCTAAATGCAATAACCAGTTGCGTTCAAGGAGCTCTTGGAAATGACGTCACGACGGCTATTTTAGTGTACCGAAACAAATAGAGAAGGCCATGTTGGTTACGTTTCGTGTTGGTCCTCCGTGAATGTGAATTCTATTTTAATACAAAGGGAAAAATAGTTTGTTTCGGTTGAAAACAGACAAAAGCAAGATGAACGCCAGGCTCGTCAGGGTTGCCATAGTTTCGGGCCATATGGTTTTGCGCATACGTAAAGTGATGGCCACACCACGGCACCTGGTGTTAGTATGTTTTCACTTTGCTTTAAGCCTATTTTATCCGTCGCTCAATTAGATGTACGCCAACTCATGTGAAACATGTTTTTTTCCGTTGAAGGGTACAGGTATTTTTTAAACAAGCAGCGTTGTGAAACAGGCGCCATCAGGGCAGTCGCCGCATGGTTGGACCCCGGACCTACATATGTGCCAATCACCGTTTTTGCGACGAACTCTAATTGCACCCGGATCTGGTACCACAGCAAGAAAAATGAAAATTGGACTAGTTTGACACACTCTCGCAAGCCCCTTCTATGTAAACCTCCTGAGAGTGGTAAATATTGTCACGACTAAGATGTCGAATTTTAATCTGGGAAACTGAATCGATTATTACTCGTGCATAGTCGGAAAATCGAAAGCTCCTAACTCGTGCGGCACTCAAAATGAAATGTGGATATTTATGGGTTTGCCTCCTGTTCGAGCTTCGCTATCTTTCCCGAGCATTCCCGAGACATTCATTCCATTAAAGTTGTGCGTAATGTGCATCATATTACCAAGAACTGGAGGAATTGAATTTTTTGTAAACAAGTAAAGGGCACTCTTAGCGTGCCAAATCTTATGTACTATTTCGTTCAGTAATCAAGGTTTTAAGTTCCTAGGAGCTCTTTTAAGGCTCATCACCGGTGTAAAAACCTGTCAGACTCACGGATGACGTAAACAAAGAAAACAAAAGAGGCAGGAGACCATTGAACAATTACCAAACCCCAACAGAAGCTAAGGAAACAAAGAAATAAACATCACAACTTTTAAAATCGATGTAAACCCACTTATAGTCTTCCTATCTTTTTGAATAGAGAGTAACAACAGTAAAGAATATATTTTATGAAATCCTGTTGGCCGAATTCAATGGGTCAGTCACATGAGCAAACACGCAAGCTCTTTCTTCAAATCAAGCTAAACACATGAATAATAGCTTGATTTCTTATTAATGATTAACTGATCTTCATCCCGGATTCTCCTTCCTTCTCCACCATTATGAGGTCTCTCGTTCGATTCTTATGTCAAGGCATAATTTCATATTTTCTAGCAATACTGCAACTATAGCTATATCAAGCCGTTTTTTTTTCATGTTGTAGTGAAAAATGTCATGCCAATTTTTGTGCACATTTTTATATGTCGAGAAAGTGTTGTGACAAGCTTTTGATCAATAACCAAGGAAGAGTTTGAGAACTAGTGCAGAAACAAGCTTTGACATTAAAGGTTACATGACACGAAGAAGTTTTTGTCGTCATTGAAAATATATTGTTCAAAATACAAGATTCCAAAGTTTAAGTTCATCTGAGTTAAAGTTGTCGAGATTATTAATGCTCAAATCTGGGCGATTATGGTCAAGGGGACTGGTTCGAGTTTCTTTCGAAGCGACTAGCAGGACTCAGAAATGTAGCGTCACTTCTGCGCCGCAACAACATTCGCACAAGTTGTTTTTCGTGTGAAAAGGGAAATGTGGATTAAATCGGAGGTCAGGAACAGCTCACAATTTGACGGTTCCGAAGAGTGTAAAATATTTCACCGGATAGGACACCTGAAGAAATATACATGGTGCAGTTTCGTTCCGTTATAATTACGAGTCCAGCCTGTCCGTTCGGCAGTAATCATTTACATGATCGTTGGTGCAAAATATTTTTCCACAATTAGTCATACCAGTGCAAGTTCGTCCCGACGGCAGTACCGGATTAAGATTCTCATAATGGTATGAAAAGTTGTTTCTTTAATCCTGGAAGCTTTGAGAATGAAGAGCGATAAGAATGAAAGTAAGATGGAAACGGCATGTACTAAAAACACCAGAACAGGGCACGGAGTTCCCAGTGTTGTAGTCTGGCCTTTACCCAAGTCAAACACATCTGGCTTGGCTGCTGTGCTCCGGGATCATTCATGACCGTTTGGCGACAGCCAGAGGCGCCTTTCATATGCATTCGACCGATCTCGTTGAGCTGCGCCCTTTGTAATTCAACCTTCGGGCTGCGAGTAAGGCTGACACACATACAACAAAAACCTAACCCTAACCCTAACCCTAGCACGGAACTCCCCGGAACACCGGAACAACCGAAAAACCCCGTCAGGGTGTTAGGGTTAGGGTTTGGGCTGGGGTAACCCTAACCCTTACGGAGTTTTTCAGGCGTTACGGTGT
>BLAZ01000129.1:1694741-1697770 GCA_014633955.1 Acropora tenuis | reverse complement strand
ATGTATACTCTCACGGGTTTCCTTAAAATAGTTTTGTATGCTGTTCTTTTAGAAGTGTCCCAGGATTAGCAGAGAGAAGATTCCGTAAGAGCGCGAATGGGACAGTTTCAGTACGTTCCGGGAACAAGGGTAAGACAATGCAATCATTCTAATTCTAAGTTTGAGCGCAACAAACTAAATTAGTTGGAGAGTACGCATTATCCGTCCAGACGAACTATCTTCTGTTGTGCGTCGTTCAAGTCGCACAACAGAAGATAGTTCGTCTGGACGGATAATGCGTCTTGTGCCCGTCTTTACACTAGAGACGAATAACGAATGTGTGCCCAAGTTCGTCCAGATGCATAATGCGTCCTCTAGTATAAAAACGGCCATTTCATTCTTCTCAAATACCTGCAATTCCATTCCACTCCAACCTTGTGCCTTTCTTCCTGTTCCTTTCAGCTTCTCCCTCAGATGGATCGTACGCAAAAGTATCGAAAATTATTAACAGAAAATTAAAAACCTATGACAAAAATGTTCGTCCTAATGATACTGGTAGGAAAACATTTTTTCTTATCATGATCGTCCACATTTTTTTCTTTTTTAATGGTTGTTCTCTTTCGTTTTGTTCCTTTTTTTTTTCAGTTTTGTTTCCTTTTTTTCAGGGAGGCCTGTAGAAGTTTTAATAGAATTTAAACTCATGTCATTCGGAAAGATGAGGGAAGAAGATATGGTAAGTTGGCTAAGTTTGGTAAACATAGGTATGCGTCAAAAATGGGCCAGGTGACTCAAAATTGCACTTCCTGTCAAAAAATCAAGTTCCTCAGAGAGCGAGTCAACGAGAATGGCGCCGTAGACGCAATCATAGGTGGATGAGGGGATGATGTTGTATAGTCACGTTGTCCTCAAAGCAAAATTATAAATGACGTCATGCACGCAATAACCGTGCTGTGCGTGCAGAAAGGTCATTATTGTTCTCATTTAAACGGTAGCATCACTTTGAGGCGCCGTCGTGACGGAATCGGCGCTGTTGCTTGACGGTCACGGCATTGACTATGATTGATTGAATTGGAAAAAGTTAAGTAATATTGCGACACACACTTCAGCACAATACAGTGTTGTCCACTGCAAAATTGCGACACCAAATAAAGTTAACCCATTTTGCCGTTTTTAGCGACAACGCGAGAGTTACATTGGTACATCTTTAATTCTCTTCATTCACCTCAACAGCGCTCTTACCAGTCTAGTTGAAGCGTTCTTCCATTTTAACTTTAGGACTATACCATAGATATTTTCTTCAGACAGTGGTGGACGGATCCCAGACTTGCGCACGGGCAGGACAAAGTGTTTAACGCCGCACTGGATCCAACCAAGCTGGGTACCGCGGGCATATGGACCCCAGATACTTACTTCAGAAATGTGAAATCTTCCAAGTATCACAGCGTCAGTAGAGAGAATATGCGACTAAGAATATCTAAAGATGGAAGTATATACTTTAGTGCGAGGTAACACACTTTCATAAATGAGAGATCGTGAACCAGTTCACCTTGGGAAATTCTTAATAGTTTTTATCTCTCGTACAACTAGTTCTCCGGATTACTTTGGAAGAAAACGCAGTTTTATATGAAGTAATTACTTTTTAGTTTCTACTGATGCGTCCTTAAGGAGAAGAGTTTGGAGGACTCTTTATGGCATTTATTGTGTGTTTTGTGGCCATTTTCTTGTCATATCGAAACTGAGTTGCGGACTAAGGGACCAGTTATTATTGAAGTCGGGGGGGGGGGTGCAGGAGGAGAAAATGCTCTTTATGCAAAAATATTTCCAGACACCAACCTGATAACATTCATGTTTTTCGGGTACCCCTTCAATCGTTTAAAACAGTCAGGACCCGCCTTCAAACTACATAAAACAGAGACTTGAGCATTCAAAGTTCTTAAGAAATGTCAAAGTAAGTTTGATTGCTTAGTCTTTGAAATGCTTTACATCAAGAGACTCAAGCCTAATCTGAATGTACAAGCGGATTCCATACGTGCCAAACTTTTTGTTTAGAGTTCATGACAATTTTATTTTTGAAACGTCGTCGAATTAATGTTTTAGCCCTTTTAAGTATTTTATCATGTTTTTAAGAAATGTTTTATCGCAATTGCATGTTTATGGTTCAATGCCTCCAAACATAATACCAAAATATGGCAAATGAAAGTTTCTTACTTTATTAAAAAAGACTCTCCCCAACCTTCCTTTTGACCTTTCAAGACCACCCATGTTCCACTAAAAAAAAATTGAGGGCCCTCATTTTCTCCTCCACCATCAACCCCCTCCGACTTAAACAATGACTATTTTTAAATTTCAGAATTACTTTGACAGCTCAGTGTGATATGGACCTGAGATTGTTTCCTCTAGACACTCAAGAGTGCGAACTTATAATAGAAAGTTGTAAGTAAACGAGGAAACTATAAGTAGAAGCCTCTATCTCCATGAATTCATCGGGTCATCCTTTTCACAAGTAGAAATTCTTTCTCTTGTTATAGCTTCGCTGGTCGGCAGATAATTTAAGCCATTGGCTGTCATAGCTCCTCTTTGATTGGCTATGGGTCTGTTATTGCGTAAGAGGTCGCTTGAAACTCGCTCTAACCGAATAAATGTATTGAAATAAAAGAATTCCAGGCCCCATTTCTAGAATGGAAAGGAAAGGTTCCTACTTATGGGCTTCTCAGTTCGAGAATAAGACTAAGGCGACCCAAAGCTTAGAGGCCCTCTTTTTGCCCTGCAGTGGCTATCTTAGGCACCATTCCTTTCCAACATTTCGGTCTCCAAGCCCGTTTCTCATTTAACCATAACCTCCGAATGATGGACAACTGGCACTCTGGAAGAAAATTTCCACTCAAGGACCGGTTGCTTGAAGCATGGTTAGCAGTTAAGAAGAATCGAAATCTATGGGTTTCTATGGTAGTTAACGCTGCTTGCCGCCAACCATGCTTCGAGCAACTCGGGCCTGATACTGATCGAAATTGGATCGTCCGCCTGGCAGGCAAGGCACAGTAAACAGAACA
>BLAZ01000129.1:1631838-1634338 GCA_014633955.1 Acropora tenuis | reverse complement strand
GGCTTGGAATCCAGGCTTATATTCTCCAAGCTGAAACGTTTCAGCCAGCGTGCTGACAATTTACGCTACCAGAGGATCGAGTAGGTTACGTCATAACCGCTATGTTGGTGCACAGAACAAAAGAGAATAAAATCTTTTTTTTTAATTTTACTCTATTATTATGCAAAGCATTTGCCATAATTTCCGATTGTTTTGTGCATCAACATAACCGTCTTATCACGAGAATGAAAACCATCTATACCCAAGATTACGTGTTGGAATGTGAAAACACGGTTGAAACTGTTCAAGTTCCTAATTTTCGACATTAATCACCATTTCCGTTATGGTTTGTACTCATGGTTGTTCCAGCTTGTGACGAGGGCAATTTATTTGAGTTAGGGAAAGCATGCAATTTTCAGCTTACGTTTACAAAAAACTAGAAATGAAAACTAAAGTAGAAAAGTGAAAATCTATTATTGGATGGACTAGCCACAGAGCAGAGTGAAAAACTGAAAAGGGAATGTTTCACTTTGTCTTTCACTTTCAATTTGGACGAGTATAAGCGAATGTTACGTTTTTTCGAATCAGAAACTTGGCTTGTATTACGGCATGCCTCCTAAGACAAACAACCCCTAAATTAATTACAGTTTTCTGGTTTGGTATTTAAGACACTAATTGTTATTCGAAAATCTTCGCCGACAGGTTTATCCAAGTTATGTGTCCATCATATGTCTTGTTCTATCAAAAATCAGTTTTCATCGGTCCGAGATTCTTGGCCTTTTCTTTGCTTTTTCTTTTTTCATTGACGTCATTAGCAGAAAAAAAATTCCCTGCTGAGTTGACAATTTTCACCCTTCAGTAATCATGGCTGGAAGGGTACACATTTACAAGTGAACTAACACAATTTCCTTTAAATTTGTTTAAAAAGTGAACACCGGTTCGTAATCACAGCGCTTTTCGTTACTCGCGATGTATTAGTGATATCAATCAAACGAATATTTTAAGTGCGGAAGACGTTTTCATATTGGAAAAGTATCATATAATTTGCAAATAAGGAGATAACGTTAATTAAGAACATTATGAAACACAATAATAAACATTAATTCCTGTATTATCATCATCAACATCTACTCTGTTGTAGAACTCAAGAAGAGAAATTCTAGTTGTTAAAGAAACCGTGGTGCTGCGTCGGCGGGAGAGTAAAACATGAACTTGAAATTTAGTTTTATCAAAACTGAATTTATGATATCGAATTACCGCCGTAAAATATCAGAAACGCTGACGTTTCACGCGTTAGCCCTTCGTCAGAGCGAAGGAGAGATGCTAGAGTCAATAGAAAATATTAATTTAAAGTATTGTGGAAACCCTTATGCTTTTAAATCTACATATGATTAACAGGTGTGTAGCATATTTATTTGAGGGTCAAAAGTCAGCCGAAACGCCATTAAACGTTATTGCTTCTCCTTCTGATATCAATATATTTAAAGTTATTGTATGTTTTGTATTGTATAACGAAAAAAAGAAGAACAAAAGTTTGTTTGAAAATGACAGTTTACAGCAATTGGAGAACAGTCCTAAACAAAGCCAATGGCATACACGAATGGCTTGAAAGTCAATTTTCAACTTGAATTCTTTTCGCCAATGTTATGCCCAATGTTAATTGTGACGAAGCTGGCCTTTTGTACTCAACAAAACGTAACATAGATACTAAAAACACAACCGAAACATGGATTCACTAACCGAAAATCCAGCTGCAGGTGAAGGAAAAAAAATTCATTTCGACTATGTCTTCAGTGCTTCAATCGACTCGAATGACTCCACAATACAATTCTGGTCTTTCTCCGCACGTTCATCTTTTTTGTAGATTGAATCGCCCAGTCAGCAGGCTCTTTAAATTTGTCCGTCTAAACGAAAACGAAAGCTCGGATTGGAAGTCCCGTTTTCATTTTCAAGTCTAACGAAATATCTGAAAATAGATTTGTTATTTCACGTGTTACGTGTCACTCTCACGATTCACAGCTTCTAGATTAATACACTCCGATCACGTCTCACGCAAAACCCTCTTACGATCCCCCCTCGCTTCTTCTACGGCTACGCCAAGGAAAATGGTAAATAAACATTTCCACAGTTGTGACCAGTGCCAGAAGCAATAGATTTTTTTCCGCGGGCATAAATGAGCTTTGACGAGGGTGAGGATGAGCTTTAAGAAAACATATTCATACATTTTGATTAAAGAAAAAAGTACGTCATAACAGTCTCACCAATCCAGCGAAAGTTTAAAAGACCTCTGAACCTTGAGGATAGTTCTCTTGTAACTGCCTTTGAAACTTGAGTTTATCATTTGTGTCCAGAATGATGTAACTTGACTCTGAGGGCTTTTTAGAAGGCACTGGTTGTGCACCTCCAAGTAATTCCTGTTGGAAAATGTTATCTGTTTCAAGTTTCTCATCCCCAACTGCTGGAGATAATGCAAATTAATGAGGGTGAATAATGGATGTCCAAAGTATTCTTTGGTTCCTTG
>BLAZ01000129.1:1564365-1576865 GCA_014633955.1 Acropora tenuis | reverse complement strand
CTGCAATTTGAACAGCTCTTCTTCGTCCTCTCTTCTCTCCCTTGTCCAGCTTTCACATAGCTGTTTGCATACATTTAAGACCATTACCAATGATGCCAACATTTGTTTAATAGACAACTTTCCCTGGTGTGTATAATTTATTTACCATTAGGTGAAAATTTGTAATAATTCCACTTTGCCTAGAGAATTTGCCTTGGTGTACGACTTTAGGTTGTAAAAAACAAAGAACAGTTCTCAAAACATGTTGTTGGCCGACTGTTGGCCATCTTTAAGAGTGAGAGCATGGTTTTTCAATAGGCTACGTAGTTGATTTACTCTCTATCTTTATTAATTAAACAGTATTATTGGTACAATCAATGTGGTTTGACTGCATTGCAACAGCTTTATCTAACACATAGTTAATATAATATTAATATTGTTATTATATTGATCATGTCCTCTGTGTCGATTTTTGTATTTAATTTTCATCTACTTAGGGTTATGTTATTGGGTTGCCCAAGTCTGTGCTCTAATTCAGTATGTCACATTGAGTACCATATTGGATACAAAGTCCAGCATATTTCTGCAAACCTTGAGCCAATTTTTGTAAAAGGTTACCTTTGTTGCCCATCCCCAAAAATCGAAAGAGCTGCCCTTTTCACAATCGTTTACAAAATAGTGTCATGTTCAGGTGTCGCTGCTTCAATAATTATATGTGTGAATCAAATATATTGTTAATTATTATATTTTTGTTTTTGCTTTTATTGAATAAACCTTATTCCTTTAAGTTTCATGGCAGAATCACATTTCATATGACAGCTAGAAAAAAAATTATTGCATGATACCAAAATGATGTTATGACCTATAAAAATGCCAGTTGATTTTAATTCTGGACTGTACTCCTGCTAGACGTTAAACTGTCACAAGATTGTTCGTGTATCATCTATATGCTACGTGCAGTCAGTCACCATTTGCTTGAACAAATAACACGTCAGTAAAATTATGGTATTTATTTTATTGTTCTACCTGCAATTTTAAATTGCCTATTAAGGTGGTGCTTCTGCCTGTACATGGGGCAAGAAAAATGGTGTGATCTTTTCTTTGGTTCCCACCATAATTTTATGCATAAAAAACTGTATTAAAGGAGAGAATAAAAACAACACTAGCTAAAAATTATTAATTTTGTAATGTAAAATTATTTATTTGTTAAGCTTTAAAGAATTTTTTATGCTAATCATGGCTGAATTGAAATTACCCACTAGTCAGGGCTATAATGAAAATATTACCATAAACGTGGTTACACGATTTGTCATCATGCCACTAACGTAAGGCCAATAAAATTATTTTCAAATGTCTTCATCCTCTTTATTTAAACATGCACCATCAAATAATTATAATTGTCACGCACACACTCATGGCATGTGTGCAAAAGAAACCTGCCGCCCTGGGTTCCCTTCTCACTTCACTTACATTTTACCTTAAGCTATGTTACACAGGCCATTTTTCCGTCCTCACTCAGAAAAAGATTGGTCACTTTATCAAGCGCTATTGCAATAATTTGGATTTCAAAACTAGTTTTTTCTTCCTCCAAGATAGGCCAACTTGTTTAATTTGGCGTGAAAGACCCTATCCCTAGCGGGCTTCTTTCGCGTGTGGTTTATACCGTATTTACTCGAATAAGCGCCGCACCCCCGATGCGGCGCTTATTTGAGGAATTCCGTGTAACCAGGAAAAACACTATAAAACAATTTCAAAACTGACTGAACGTTACAAATTGTTCCACAACGACAAAGGAGTTCGCTCTCAACCCTGATATTTTCGCTCTCGTTATCATGAAACTCTCGGGTTTTTTTCACCTTGAATTTCTCTCGTAATTCTAGATTTACTATCACTTAAGTATCAGTTCATAGGAAAATTAACAGATAGAACGTGTACCGTTTTATAAAAATATAGGAAAAGTAAATTTGTCTGGTGCAATGTTTAAATAAGCGCCGCCCTCGAATAAGCGCTGCACTCGTGGCGCGAAAAATTTAATAAGCGCCGCGGCCCTTATTCGAGTAAATACGGTAAGTTTGCGTGTGCGGGCTGTAATGCCTGTTATGTCGGCGAAACAACCCGGCATTTTTCCAGTCAGCGATAGGGCCTCTCACATTTTAATTTTCAACACTTGCAGAATTCTGAACGTTGTCGCGCCTTGTGTTGAGTAGACTGTTTCCATATTTTAGATTACGCCTCTACGAGTTTCCAACTTAAGATAAAAGAGACTATTCATATTCAAAGAGAACAACCTTATTTGAATCAACAATTATATCATGTAAATCTAAAACTATCCTTTAATGCTTAAATTGTCACGTTTTATACACATTCCTTTGTTACTAGCATTATTACCACTTTTTCCGTTTTTCCGTTTTCCGTTTGCATACGGCCCGAGGGCATTGTATTAATATATGCAAATGACTGTGCATGGAGGGGAAAATACCACGGGTAATTGAGAATACCATAGTCACGCAACATAGTTATACAACCATTTCGTAGTTCATTGTGATATTTGTAGGTGGCTTCTTTTCGTTTCATCCCCTTGGTAATTTTGGGTCGTTTTGCATGGGTTTTGGATGGGTTTTCCTTGTTTGCGTCGTTCAGTATTTTAGTAACTAACATACCATTCGCAAGACGACCGCAGCTGCTCAAAACAGTTCCAAGTAGGTTAACCTCTACCCAAGAGTTCAAAGATAAGCTACCCTTGTTTACACAGGAATTGAATTATTTTCAAAACGCATTCAAATATATAGCAACTAGCGACTGCGACAAGAGCGACAAATTTTTCATCTTGAATTACCTTGGAAGCTGAAAATTCCACACATGAGTGATTTTAATTTAAGTGCATACTAGGAACTCGATAGAAAAATTTCGAACTAATGCAACATGCTGAAATAAAATAACTACATATTAATTCATACTGAAATCTTTATTATTTCAAACTCACGGTTGCCCTTAAGAAATAACTACAAATAAATCGCATTGAAGTAAGACTTACAGCCAATGTATGATGTAAATACTTCAAGTAGATTTGATTTGCCTTGTGGCATTCGAGCAAAGTTTTCTTTTTTACAAAAACGTACTTTTAAATATATAGAACACTTGAATTTCACATAAATAAATAAAAAATATATATACATATATATATATATATATATATATATATATATATATATATATATATATATTGTCAATCCATGCAATATATACCGAAATGAAATAACAACATATTTGTATACACTGACATCTTCAAAATTTCAAACTCACTGTTGTCATCAAAGAACAGATTACATTTACTGCATAGCATTGAGTTCTAATTAACAGCCAATCTATGATTGGAATACATTATTTCAATTTGAATATTTTGCTATTAAGTCTGGACGAAGAATTGTAGTAATGCTCATAGAAACTCGAGGAAAATGTCTTTTTACGAAACGTACTTCTAGTTATTGAGAGGAATGAAATTTTTATTACTAGTAGGCTTCCAAAAAAGCAAACCGACTTGTATAGAGAAAAATTTCCTAACATAAGTAAATAAATATGTATATACATAATATTTTCTATACAAAAATTATACCTCCTTTAGAAACGGAGGTTGAGGGCCAAACAGAAAATTTTCAATGCACTCAGTCCTTCAAAGGTGAGGGGGGCATCACGTATTTATACTTTTTTTTTGCGATTTCCTTATGCAGGAAATTTTTGTTGTTGTTTTTGGAAGGGTGAAGGCAGTTGAATTACTTCTTCTTTTTCCAATGAATTTTCACTGGCACGTCTGTATTTGTCCTTGGTCTACGTAAATAAACTCATTTAAAAGAGCAATAAAAGAAATAATTGTTCGCGACCCCTCCCGAACCCCCAGTCGCTAATGCATTAGTACTGACTTGAGGGGTGTAGGGTTGGGTGGAAAGAAGAGACGGCAGCGGGGCATTTCTAGGCAACGTCGGCTGATGACGATACGCTGTTCCGCTTTATCTTCTTGATAAGTAATATAATGAAGACAACGATGATGGCGATGATTATTGTTGCCGCTATTGGAAGCAAGATGGTTGCCCATAGTTGTTTGTACCAAGCCAATTCACTGCTTGTGTTCATTGTTCGTCCATTCTGCCCTGTGGTGGAGGAGAACGATGGTGGATAGTCCCCACCAAAACGCTTTGAGGACAAAGATGTTGAGGATTGAGGGCGACCAGTTGGCTGTGATGCAGAAAAATGAGTCTGTGGTGACTCAGAGTGCGTAGGGTGCCCTAAACAAACCACAACAGTTGTCACATTGTAACCAAAAATAGTTGTAATATAAGCGCTAGCCTTGTGGTCGTTTATCAAATACTTGGAGCGCTATTTGCATGCGTAGATTCGCTGTGCTTCAAATGTAGAGAACTTGCATGTTTCCGATGATGAATTCATGCGAGAGCTCTGTTTTAGCAAAAAATCAAGGTTTCAGCAAGCAAACCGTTGACAATGGTCCCGCTGGTGCACGTTAGATAAATCTAAGTGATCTAATCGGTTTGAATCGAAACAAGGTAGAGTAAATATGGAGGATATTACATAGCCACGCGGGGATATACGAATTTTATCTTCGAGTGCTTTAAGCAGGGAGCTTAAATAACCACGACGACGACGGCATAAAGAACGTCATAAATTTGCGCATTTGACAATGAAAAACAATAGTTTTGCACGCTTTGTACGAGCACTTTTCATTTTTTGACATTTTTGTAGTCGTTTTTTCTACGACGTGAAATGACCTGTTTTGCAGTTGTGAGGACGACGTGAGCGCATCGATGACAAATGTTCAATTTTATCTTCTTACCTCTGGTTCCAATTTAATTCCAGGATTGTAACACACATTTTGCAAGCATAGTGACTTTGAATAATTGAAAAACGATTACAGAAACGCAAAGTTACATTTCAGATGACGTTCTCGCTGTCTTCGACGTCGTGTTTGCGTAAACTCCCTAGTATCTCTCACGGGTGAGCGAAGCTTACTCTTGAGAGATACTTTCAACACGAGAAGATAAAATTCGTATCCCCAAGCGGCCATGTAATGTTCTGTTTATTTTATAGATACTGATGAAATTTTCATATAAAACACAACTGTTTTTTATTCATTTTCGAAACAGCAAAATAGTGCAATTAAAGTGCTCACCTATCGCAAAATGCCTGTAACAAAATTGTTATCAGTGAAACTGGGATATAAAGTTATAAAGGTTAAATAAAGACAAGAATGCTTATAGTTTCTGTTCCAAAAAGTCAAAATTCTAGTGAAGAAGAAAAAAATTCTGTAAAATCAAAACTGTATCTTAAAAAAGCCATTTTGTGAAGGAAATTTGAAAAGAACCGGCTGCGCACCTGAGCTGGAAGCTCTCTTGTAATTGGCTAATCATGGTAAATATCTTTACACGTCACGTGAAAGATAAAAATTGTATCTTCATTGCACGCGATGAAGACATGATTTTTTAGAAAAAGGAAAAATCCTGGTATTTCATCAGTATCTATATGATAAATAAGATTGATTACTATATTTTGGCTGTTCGCTTTGTTTTAGCGTCATTTGCTACGCACCACATATATGATGAAGAGCTGAAGGACCGTACGTATTTATTTTAAAAATCTGACTACTCCATGTTTACCTGCTGAGTTGAAGACAAAAATCTGGATGGTTTTAGTCGATAAAGATCCGAGGCGTGTATTCGTTTGCTTGGAATTCAACAGTGCTTGAACAACTATCACTGTCCCGTTGTGCGCTTTATTGATCTCACGGAATATCAAGGAGCCTCGCTCAACCCTCAGCCTGTTCCAATAAGATGTCGCGGGATGACTTTTGTTTGTCACTTGTAAAGATGCCCCTTTATCTCTGTGTATAAGGGCAAACTGTGTCCCGTTGGTGTCAAAAAGGTAGAGTTCCACGAGGTGCTTCCTTGTATACAGTCCAAGGGCGATTTGTGATAGGTTCAGATTTCCACTTAGCCTCGTCCATATACCTTGAAGCAAAAAAGGGATGTTGAGACTAGCGTTAGCAAGTCAGAAGAACAGATGAATTTTGTGCTAGTACCTTTTCTTCTATTTCATTACTTAGTTTGCTGCCAGAGAGCCTCTCAATGAAGTAGACTCACACTAAAATTAGGAAACATATTGATTTCTCCGTTTTCAAAAACACAGCACATCAAAGCTGTTGGCAGCGTGATTTCACTTCTTTGATTTTTATTTGGATTTCACCATTTTTTATTATCACTCTCTGATTGAAAAGGCAATTAAAAATAAACCGGAAATTTTAAGAAACCCCCAAAAATGCAAATGAAGATGAAAAACATGATATTAAAGTTCAAAATAATTCCTCGACAATCCAGTTTAACCATTCAATCCTTACATATTTCCCTGATCTCAGTTACTGCTAAAAAGAAAAAAATCTGAGTAACTTACAGTAAACTGTGAAGTTCACTTTAAAAATATGACGACGCATCAAATCATCCTCCACCAAAAATTGAAATTGTGCCGTTGTGTTTCTCAGGTCAGATGAACGTTCTACAATTAGACTTTCATTAATTCCAACGATCCACGCTCTTGTGCCATCCGGAAGCACCGTTGTGGAGTTGATACATCCTTTGGTCTTTACGCAGTGCCCTATCTCGATCCAGGGACCGTCTTGGCATCTCGCCTTCCACCACGATTGTTTCACCAATCGGCTCGGATTGTTGCCGGGCAAAGCAATCGAGTCATTAACACATGCAGTTAATGAAGTTGTTTCCAAAGTTTGGGCTCCTACTGCATGTGTAAGCCCTGTTAGAAATAACAACAAAAGCGATTTTCGTGATTGGAAATCTGTTCGGTTCGGATAGGAGCCAATTCTGACCGCTGAGTAAAATAGCATGGCGTGAGATTACTAATCTACTGGGTATTTTCTGATGTATTGAATAATTGTTAAATATCCCGTCATTCTCCGCGATGACGTATTGGAATTTGAAAACACGGGTGAAATCTTTTAAGTTTCGAATTTCCGGCACTCGTCATCATTTCCGTGATTTGAACCAAGAGCCATAAAGGCTCTTGTTTTTACACATGATTATTTGACGAATACAATTTATTTGCGTCAGGGAAAACGATTTTCAGTTTGCATTTAGATAAAATCGAAATGAAAACTAAAATAGAAAAGTGATCATCTATTAATTCGATTCTCTAAACTGCATAAAACGCAATGTTTCACTTTCATTTTCTCTTTCAATTTCACTTTCGGACGAGTAAAACCGAGTACTATTTTTTTTTCTACTCAGAGACTAAACTTGGCTTGTGTTTTGAAGCGTTGGATATGACATGCCTCCCAAGAAATTTCGGTTTTCTGCACTGTTTTATCTATTTCAAACACTAAATGTTATGCGAAAATCATCTCCGGCAGATTTATCCACATTATGTGCCCTTGGCGTTATAGATCGATTACTTTCCGTACATAGTATTTTTTCTTAGTGGAAAAGTATCGTCTAATTTACAAATAAAGATATAGCGATGATTATGAACATTGTAAACCTATTAATCAGTAGACAATACCAATAACATCATCACAAGATAACAGTAACTGTTGCAATGCTTACTTGGCTGTTGCAAAACTCTAGGGGAGACAGAGTCAAAAGGAAATATTAATTTGAGGTATTGTGGAAACCATTATTTTTGCAAACCATATGTGCTAATCAAATTAGCAAAAATGTAGCGTATTTATGAGGGTCATGAGTCAGAAAACGCCATCAAAAGGTTATTGCGTCTCCATCTGATCTAACTTTTACAAATTATTGTATTGTAATGTCACGGTATTGAAATATATGGCTCAGAGGAGGACAAAAGTTTTTTCAAAATATTTTTTTCTAGAAATCGGATAACAGTCCTAAAGTAAGCCGATGCATATTCGAATTACTTGAAAGTCAAATGAAATTTCAACTTGATTTCTGTTCGTAAGGTCAACTGTTAACTATCACATGGCTTTTTGTTCGCTACAAAACGTAACAAATACTAAAAACACAACTGAAACATGGATTCTCTTACCAAAAATCAAACTAAATGAAATCCAATTCCAACTCATCTTAACTGTGTCCTGTAGATTGAATCAACTTGAATGACTCCACAACGCAATTCTGATCCTTGCACGCATTTTCGGCCTTTTATAGACTGAAAATCGCTTAGTCAACAAGGTCTGTATTTGTCACGTCAAAAAAGAAGATGAAAGCATTCAGTCGGAAAGTCCCCTATTCTATTGTCCCACAGATATCTGAAAATAAATTTCTTGTTTCACCGCGCTTCGGTTAGCACATCGCTCACGGCTGTGCCATCTAGAGATCAAACTTCGTCGATTATCAAAGTTTTCCCACCCATGCACCCTGCCCTTACTCCGTCATTCGTTTTTTCTTCCTTCATTTCGTAGGTTTAGATGCTTTTTTTCGCCCCACCTTTGCTGAACATCGCTTTAATGTACTCAGTGCGGTTTTTATATGGTTGTCTTTTTTTCCAGATATTGCTTTCTCTGCAAACTAGTGCGGCGACTAGCTTGCAAAGCACACGACTTATATTGTTCAATTAAAATTCAGTGGACAAATGCCGGGGATAAGCGTCGACACAAACACCATTACGGCCCCTTGCCCCCTAACCCCACAACCCCCACCCCACTCACGTCGACGGCAACACCATGGAAAACGTTAAAAAAAAAGTTTGCGCAGTTGTGACTAATGAAGCAAATAGAATTTCGTTCGCGGGCATAAATATGCTTTGGCAAAGGTGATGATGAGCTCTAGCGAAGGCCCAGCGACGCAAAACATATTCATACCCAATAACACTATTACCACTTTGGAGGACATTGGCCGTCTCCACACCCGAGAAGACGAACAAATCGTCCTATTGTTTGATCGACAAATGTGAATTCAAGATGAGCAATGCCGTTAGTGTTGTCAGACGTAAATTCTTAAAATACTGTCAATGGACTGACAAACTAGATAAGCCTTGATTGAAAAAGATCATCCGGGTGATTGGAGTCCTGAGAAGGACTGTTGTTTGTGACTGACGTTTCAACAACCTGTGCGGAACCCATCTTCAGAGTGAAGCTTAAGCTTCATTCTGACATCTTCAGAGTGAAGTAAGCTTCACTCTGAAGATGGCTCCCGCACAGGTTGTCGAAACGTCAGTCACAAACAACAGTCCTTCTCAGGACTCCAATCACCCAGATGATCTTTCCAATCAAGGTATGTTACTCCTGGGTTCAAACCATTTTCTTATAAACTACATAAGCTTAAGCGTCTGAGGGCTGGCACTTGGTGTGGGTTAGTATACATTGCTAAATGAAGATGGCTGGCGCGTCTGCGTACATCACAGGCATGGTTCTATTTAGAAGAAAACGTTATTCAAACTCATGGCCATGGTTTCTAAAGCTACGGTTCATGCCTTGTCTGTGTCCTTATTAGAAGTAAGAATGGGTGCAACTGAGGTCAATTCCTCGTCTGACCCCGATTTAAATTTTGTTCTCTCGCGGCTTGTTGTTCACGAAGTTTTTCCTTTTTTCGTGACAACCTCTCTGCCCGCTATATTGCCGGAAAACGTCCCCTGAACCACCTCTAGTTCAATGTCGCTGCGGTGTTTAATTTGTCAATATGCTTGTCTAACGTGAATTTAGGTCGCGCTTAGATCGCCTTGTTCGTCTAGACGGATAAATCGTCTTCGAAAAATCGTCCTCCTAGACGGACAAATTTCAGACAACTTATTGGTCTAAGACTTTGTTCGTTCCGTTTCACATCACCTGAAAATGGTAGTTGAGAAAATAAAAACGAAAAAAAAAAACACTTCGTCAAAACAGTGTCACCACTCACGACGAGTTACAAATTTAATGGCTATTATTTTCGCTGAAAATACATCATCATGATCAAGCGAGGCTAGCTAGAAATAGCAAAATACTGCAATCAGTTTGAGTTTTCAACATTAAAAAGAACATGAAAACAAATTTCGATTAATCTTAAGGAGTTGCAATTGACGTTCAAAATAATAGGAACTTCCTCTCATATAGTCAAAAGGAGCCAACATGATGGCTAGTTTCTTCTCTAAATTCTAAGCTAATATTTTCGACTGGAAATGCCTATAGTTGCACCAATAATAAGTATTCTATGTTTGTTTTTTGCTTTTTTTTAAAGAACAGTATAAAACAAAAAATACTACTTACAAATACTAATGACTACTGACAAACACAGTTCTTACGATGCTGGTGTAATTTAAGTCCTATACAATTGTCGCGTGGAGCCTTGTCACATCCTACAAGCCATAATATTCTTGCAGGCGGTCCAAATCTCGATTTGTTCAGCATACTGATGGAAGGAAACGTCATGTATTGGATTGGATCATAGCGCCGTTTGCTCCTGTTCTGATTGGTCGGATAATTACTCTAGTACTGGTTTTTCGACACTCATTTGAAAAGCACTCTAAACTGAGAGTATTTGAAACTAAATAACAAATTTTGTTTCGACTGAGTGAGTGAGAAAACAAACCTTTGTTAACTACCACGATTATACATAAACAAAAATACGCCATTCTCTGTCACAAATTCCAGAGCATCATCTGGCTTGCTCTCCACGGATGATGAAGGTTCTCGTCAGAAGTTCTAACGTCCTAATTAAAGTTATATTGTTTTGCAGACCATAAACCATAAGGAAGGGAAAAAACACGATAAAATGCATCCTGTACGTGCCATGTGCTTTCTTTCTCAGATAGGCCTAGTGCTGTGCTCAATTAGACGCCTTCCAACTTCAATACACGTCACGAAGTGTGCCCTCACCTTTAACCGAGCTGGACCTGTCTTAATTATCGTTATATAATTATCTAATAACGTTAAATATTCGGCCTTAAAATTAATGACATTAAATAGTTTTAGCTTAGATATGTTCCGAAAACAAATTTATAGTCAAGGAGAATATCAGCTGCAACAGAAGCAATTACGTTCTTTCTAATTTAGACAGCTAGCCACTGCCACAACGAGAACAACAATTGTAGATATCCAATATCTTTCTGACGCACAAGCAGAAGAGGATGTTGGCCACGTGGGAGAGGTTCTTGTAACTTCATTCTCTGCTGGTGGTTGCGAAAGTCCCCTGGACGTGGATAACTGCAGAGTTTTGTCTGTCACATAGGGCTGTGATCCTGAAAATACAAGAAAAAATGTCTCAAAATGAAGAACAGTATTTAGTTCCTGTTACAGTTTGTTCTGCAAACAAAAATTTTAAGACATTCACTGCTTAATTCCACTGCCCGTGGGACATGTTTCTGCACATGCGTTTAGTGTTGAACACACCACAGGGCTGCTGTTCAATCTTGTCCCTGCTAACCGAGAGCGCCCTGGGCTTTGATGGTGTTAGGGTACCCAGAGGGGGACCTGGGGGATGCTACTGAAGTTAGAGTAGCAACAAATTTGAAAGAAAAAGTAAGTAGAAAGAATTATATTTGGACACACAATCCACACATATGTTTTTGATCCCATGAATAAATCGCCATGTTACAGCAACATCTACCAAAATTCTGAAAACGGTATTTGGCATGCGCAATGAACGACCTATCACTGTGCTGAAAAAAGGGTAGATTTTGGTGTAAGCTAGCTAGCTCCCTGGCGGTAACATGGTCATTTTAGCAAATTTGCTCATACGTTTATAACATGATCACTTTCGCACCTTGCAATTGGTTCGTAGAGCCCCACGATTTGTTTCTTTGCAAAATATAATTTACCTTGGAAAGAATCAACGAGAATCCTCAACGGTAAGTCAACTTTCTCGCTTCCTATGTCGCTTTTCAGTGAGGATAAAATAATCCTCACTTGAATGTCGCGTTGGTTATCACTCTTCTCAATTCTTGTTAACTTCAACTTTCCCCCACTATCATCTAACCGGCTTGTCCAGGATAACCAGGGATCACTTCTGGTTTTATTGAAGTTTACTAAATTCAAGCATTGCCCACGACTGCAAACCGCGATCTTGGTATTGTTTCTGTCCAAAAATGTAACCTCGATCATTCTTTTCGATGCATCAAGTAACACTTTTCGTATTTGATCAATTAGGTTAATTGATGCACCAATCCAGGTTTTCAAACCTGAAGAACAATAAGATAACGAATTCTCAGTGTCGCCCCATGCAAACCTTACCCTTAACCCTAAACCTTAAATCCTAACCCTTACCCTAACTCCAGTAAATGGTTAAAATGCCTTAAAATCAATGGAAATAAAACTCAAATTAAAGTTTCCTTAACCAGAACTTTGTTGGCACACCGGCTCGAAGTTCAATTTTTCTTATTTACAGCTTAGGATGGCGAGGATGCATGCAAAAGGATTGAAACTTGAACACATTTGCCAACGTTTTTTAGTTTGAACGCAATATATTTCAAACGTCCTCAAAAATTTAATATTGATAGCGTTTCAGCTAGAAAACTATTTGATATTCTCATTTTGGTTGATCACAAATTTTCTTGCTTTCGGATCAACTACCAAG
>BLAZ01000129.1:1541865-1551865 GCA_014633955.1 Acropora tenuis | reverse complement strand
AGTGGTCACCTGTAGAGTAATAATAATCTTATTATTATTAATTTTTCTGCAAGGATGAAAAGATGTAGTTTTGCCTCTTCTTATTATTAAATTTTTTATTGATGATCTCTTCTTTATTTGTTATATTTCAGCCTTGGGAAGTATCTGTTTATCAGAGATACTTCTGAGGAAGAATTGATGTCCAAGCCACTGTCTGGGTTAATTGGCAAGAGAGACTTGTAAGCTACTCAGAAAAATTTAGCCTAACAATGTGTTCAGCCATATGGAAGTAGAACTTCTTGGCTTGTTTCCATTTTTACACAATGAGATATATTTAGCCAGTCAAAATAGGGGTAAAATTGAAATTTTCATAGTAGTAAGTCATGAAACTATGTTGGGTTCTTGGGTATAAATATGCCTGGATTATAAAGCAAAAACCAATCATTACAACACTAGTAGTTCACAAGGCATATATGTAGCACAGAGGTCCACAACAGATGAGAAGTATTACAAATTAAAGGAAGGTGGCTGTTTTATTGAGGCAATTAGTGTTATTTCATTAATTCAGTTTTAAAATAAAGTAGCTAATGTTGTTCCTTCTTTATTACTATTGCCCTATGACCACAATTTGTATAATTATTCTTCCTCCTGGTCCTTTCTTTTGTCAATATTGTTGGCAAGATCATATTCAGGACAATGCTAGCAGAAGTATCCCTTGTTCTTGGTGAAGCTAGTATTCCTCACTCTCCCTGCCTTCTTGCTGTTCATTTGTTCTTTTGTTATGATAATTAGTCCACTCTTGTCTGCAATTTGAACAGCTCGTCTTCATCCTCTCTAAATCTCTCCCTTTTCCAGCTTTCACATAGCTGTTTGCGTGCAAAGACCATTACCAATGATGCCAACATTTGTTTAATATACAAATTTCCCTGGTGTGTATTTTACCAATAGTTGAAAATTTGTATTAATTCCACTTTGCCAAGAGAACTTGTCACAGAGTAAAAAATGAAGAACAGTTCTCAAAACATATTGTTGGCTGACTGTTGTCCAACTTTAAGAGTGAGAGCATGGTTTTTCAATTTAGGATAGTTGGTTTACTCTCTATTAAACATTATTATTGGTACAATCAATGTGGTTTGACTGCATGGCAACACCCTTATCTAAAACATAATTAATATATTAATAATATTGTTATTATATTGATCATGTCCGGCCAATGTGTCAATTTTTGTATTTAATTTTCATCTACTTAGGGTTATGTTATTGGGTTTCACAAGTTTGTGTTCTAATTCAGTATGTCACATTGAGTACTATATTGGATACAAAGTACTTAATATTTCTGCAGACCTAAGTTGAGCCATTGCTTGTTAAAGGTTCCCTTTGTTGACCATCCCCAAAACTCGAGAGCTGCCCTTTTCCACTATCTTTTACAAAACAGTGTCATGTTCAGCTATCTTTGCTTCAATAATTATCTGTATGAATCAAATATTATATTGTTAATAATTATTGTATCTTTGGTTTCACTTTTATTGAATAAACCTTGTCCCTTTTTGTTTCATGGCAGCACCACATTTCATATGACAACCAGAAAAAAAAATTTATTGTATAATACCAAAATGACATTTTGACCTAATGATTTTAATTCTGGACTTTACCCCTGCTAGACATTAAACTGTCATGAGATTGTTCATGTATCATCTATATGCCACATGCAGTCAGTCATCATTTGCTTAAGCAAACAAAATATCAGTAAAATTATGGTATTAACTTTTGTTGTACCTCCAATTTTGCCTATTATTAAAGGTGGCACTTCTGCCAGTACATGGGGCAAGAAAAATTATGTGATCTTTTCTTTGAGTCCCACCATGTACTAAATCAGAAAACAAAAACAATACTAGTTAAAAATTATTAATTTTGAAAGGTAAGAGAATTTTTTACACTAATCAGGGCTATCAAAATATTGCCCGACTAGATAAACTTGGTTACACAATTTGTCATCATACTACTAATGTAAGGTCAATAAAATTCTTTTCAAATGTCTTCATCCTCTTTATTTAAATGTGCACCGTTAAATAAGTTAATAGTGATAATAATTTTTACGGACACACTCATTGATTTTAAATTGAATGTGTCTTGAGCACATGGCGTGTGTGATTTTTTTAGTGGCTGTGTATGTGGTTTTGTGATGGTTTTTCATTTGTTACCACTTTGTTGCATTGTGTTGTTTTGATTAAACCACGACTTAATATAGATCAAACCACCTGACTTATATATAGAGTTTATCGTTATAATTATTGTTTCCCTTGGGAAATTAAACATGCTTTATCTTCAGTGGAACATACTTTAAGTTTATATTGCATGGATATGCTTTTCTCTGCTCCTCTTTGGAGTGATTTTTTGTTTTTGTAAAGCAAGCTAAATAAGAATGTTTCAACATCACCGAGTGTGTGTGGTGATGTTCTTTATCCATGCACACCTTTTCTTCCATCACTGGACCACGTGTCTGACAACCACAACAGGCAATTCCTGTTGAGATTCCATTTTTTGGAGTCTTTAGTCTTCAATGTTTCCAGCACTCGACAAACGTCTATTGACTAAGGGCTGTTTTTGCTTTGGTGGCCTCATACACTCTTAGCCTTTTTAGAGACACATTAGTTCAAGCCAGCCACCTTGCTGGAGAGATTTAAGGTACACCACAAAGGACAGCCACAGCACTGGGAACTTCACGCCGTACTGTTTTCGAATAGTGTGTGGGTTCTTTAACATCCCACATTGGACATTTTAAACATGGAAGGTATTGTGAGGCGGGGCCTACGGTTTATAGTTTTTATCCAAGAAGACTTGAAAGTCTAACCATATGCAGATGTAATTGCAAAGGCAGCACTTTCTCCTGAGTTACTTTTAGACCCTGAGTAATGGTCTGGCCTGAGTTGAACTCCCGCCCTCCGGCATGACAGCCTGATGCTCAACTAACATAGAGGAGTTCCCTGTAGAGAATAACAATAATGTTTAGGTATTTCTGATCTTAAGTGTTGATTTGAAACAAATAATAATCTATAAGGTAATTTTTGCTGACAAACGTACCAGTATGTAGTGATTAGATGACTGTCTTGCTGAAAAAAGTTCTTATTTTTTATACTTTCCATCCCTAATTATTCATGTTTTTTTTTATTTGTGGGGCTAATGGAGTTTATTTCTAACTTATTCTCTGTTCATCAGCTTATTAAACAAACAAAAAGTACTGCCTTTTTATCATGACACAATTTACTTTTTGTGGGTGTGCCTATTCATTTAAGCTGCATACCTCAACATGCACCCTCTTTTCATATCATCCTTTCAGCTCGAATTTAAAAGGGCAAGTGCCATCCCGTCGTTTTCCTCACATGCCTCAGCCAATGTAACTGAATGGGCATATGAAAAAGAAATTAGTCTAAAATTGTTTGAGGAACAGAATGATTTACATTCAGCGGCAAAACAGTTTGGGTTTTGAAGAAGAGAATCATCATTAGGGTAAAGCTTCATTGCACTTTTCAATTCCACCTCAGGTTTTATGTCCTAATGTAGTTCTTAGGAATGTTTTCTGGATATAATATTGTATACAGCGTGTATTGTAAATAAAATGGACTAATTTTAATTTTAATAAGGCTAGCTAAGTGGTATCAAATTTTGATGGCATTGTTCTCACTAACCTCAAAGGTGTGGATTAAAAATGGAAGGATCACTGTCTGAATTTTGCCCTTTTGGAGGTGTGTCTGGTATTCTCCAATTCTCATCTGTACAAGAAACTCTACAGGCAGACCCAGTTGAAGTAGAAAAATCAATTTGTCTAAAATTAAGAAATACTGCTACCTTCCAAGAAACTGCCATTTAACCAAAATGTAGGCTATAAACAATTAATTATTGATAATATGCTTTGACACTATGTAAATCACTGGACTGAACTTAACTATTTTGTTCCAACTAAAAAAAAAAAAACTTTCCCCGTACGGCGACTGTGTCAGTAACTTCTCCTATTTTTTAAGGAGAACTACGTCTGATGTGACACGAAAAAAATTAAAACAACGTCACCCTGTTTTAATTGCTAAGAAGTCACGTCTACCAAGTGCAGCAAGTAAATTGCATAAAGAATTCAATCTCTCCACTGATCAATTAAATCAGAGTTCCTTACTTCCTCATTAAGTAACTTTAGAGACCTAGGTGAAGGCATTTCAGTTTAATGTTCTTAACTCCATCCTTTTCACTAACTCTAAATTCTACAAAATAGGTTACTGCCCATGTCACAAGTGTACTTTTGTGAACACAGATCCCATGTATCATTTCTTTTATAGTTCCCTCCACTCTAGAGCTTTGTGGTACGATTTTGAACTATTTTGGTTCTTGTGACTCGAGAGAAAATGAATCTCACTAAACGGGATGTTATGGTGAGGCTGACATCAAGAATGTGCCCCTTACTTCACTATTTTCTTCTTATTGCTAAAATCTATCTAGCATTTATGCCATTGCAGAAGAAGCCCACAATTCCTTCCAAATATCAAAAGATTTAAAGCTAAACGTTCAATTAAATATGAAGCGGAAAATTATGTTGGTCGAATCAACCAAAAATGGACGAAATGTCTCTATCGTGAGAAATACTGGGTGGCGCAAAGTCACGACGGCTAGCCAATTAAGGGAAACGTGAATCGGAACTGAAAATAACTTCCCTTTACCGTGGCCGTAAAGAAAACGACTGTTGCTTAAATTCCCTACTGTTAGGGAGCTTAGGCAGCAACGACGTCAACGGCAACAAAAACGTCATTTCAAAATAAACATTTGGGAAATGGTGACTATTTTGTCAGGGGTGTACCCAGGATTTTTCAAAGGGGGAGTCACACTGTGTCAAAGTGAGGGTACTCACCAGATTGTCATGTCGACCTCCACGCCGTGTTTCGGCTTAATGTGATATTTTTCGGATGAGTAGTGGGAAGGACAACCCTACAAAATAGCTTCTAGATCAGTTCAGTTCTCACTGCTCATCGGTCAAAATATCTTTTAATACAAGGTGACGTGGATAACGAGTGGCAAAGGTGTTGATGATCTCATCAATACTTTGACTCAAAAAAAAGTTTTTAAAAAAAGGGCTTTTTAACTATGGCCAAGATATCGTCATGGCATTTTCGCCACCTGTTGTAGGTTGTTTGATTAAAAAATGCTCGCAAAAGGGGGGGGTCACGGGCACCCCAGGACCCCCCCTGGCTACGCCTATGTTTGTGACTACTACTTCTTCATGGCATCCTTTATTGTTGACAGAGCACACTGCAAAAGGACTGGTAGATGCACCGTTTAAGTAAATGTAGAGAATGAAAGATTTACTCTACTTGTTTGTTCACGTTCTCCTTAATTAAAACCTTAAATTTGGAAATTTCACGTTGCCATTTGGCAGACTACGTCAAACAATTGTGCTAAAGAGCGTGCCGCACATGCAGCACGATTATTTTTCCACATTCAACCAATCAGATTCTTGTTTTCTGGCGTCGTCGTTGCCGTTCCCGTCGTCCTTGCTTAAGCTCCTTATTGACTTGAGGGAAGGAGGGCTGGTTGGAAGGAGAAGGGGACAAGGGGAACGCCTGAGAAATGACGGATGATGAAGTAGCGCTGCTCCTACGCTTCATCTTGATAAGTAAGATGATTAAGATGATGATGATCGCTATTGCTATCAGTGAAAGCAGGATGATTCCCCATGGTTGTTCGTACCAAGCTACAGCACTGCTTCTTTTTGTTGGTTGTCCATTTCGTCCTGGGGTGGAGGTGGACGATGGTTTATAGTCCAATTGTTTTGGGTACAACGATGTTAAGGTTTGAGGAGTACCAGTTGGCTCTGAAATTTTAAAATGCCGAAAAATGAGTCTGTGGTCAATTAGAACAAGAGAGTATATGGTACCATAAACAAATCAGAGCAGTTGCGACCATTGTAACCGATAATAAGTGAAATAAAAGCGCTAGCCTTGTGGTCGTTTATCAGATATTTGGAGCGCTATGCCGATGCGTGAATCTAACCCATGTACATGTATGTATGTAAGACTTTATACACGGAAAATCATCAGTTGATCATTAAAAGTTAAAAGCTAAAATATATTCACCACTGCTTTACATGATTGCCGTGTGGGAAACCGATATGTTAGATACCTTCTTCAGATTTCGCTTGAAGTGAACTACGGACCTGACATCTTTTAAGCTAGTGGGCAAGTTATTCCATAATGTGGCCTCGCTATTGGTGAAGCTTCGTTTTAAATAATTAGTTCTGGCCTTCGGCAGAGCCAGTTTGCGCTCAGAGTTTCTCAGGTTGTAATCAGCGTAACGCCGAGCGAAAAGACATCGGAGGTATTCCGGGACTAGACTATTCATTGTTTTATATATCATTAAGGCTTTCTGGTTTTTTTTCGTCGAATTGATAGCCTCGCCCAGTTAAGGGTGGATAGGAGGTGGTGTGAGTTTGTATCAAAAGGCAATTTTGAAATTACTCTAGCTGCACGATTCTGCAATTTTTTGGAGCTTATCAGTAAAGTAGCCACTGATATACAGTCCCAAACCGGGCTGCAATTATAATCAAAATGCGGCAAAATTAAAGCGTTAAAAATTTGAATGGCAGTTTCTTTCGAAATAAAGGGCCGCACTCGTTTAAGGGCGCCTATAGCTGAGGATACCTTCTTACTTATATCTTCAATATGTTTGCACCAGGTAAGTTCGGGAGGTCTGTGGTAACACCTTTAGGATTTGGTATGTCCAACTTTCTTGATGATTCGATCGTCAATTTTTGTTTCAATGTCATCGTTTTGGACGGATAATTTGCGCCTTGACCCAGTTAGCATTGGCTCCGTTTTTGCAACATTTAAACTAAGCTTGTTGGCTTTCAGCCAGCAGCTTAAGTTACTAATTAGTTCAGGGGATAAAGCTTGTTTGAGTTCCGTCAACGTTTTAACCGATAAATGTTTCGTTTTGAAACCTTACGATTCACTATGCTTCAAATGTGGAGAAATTGCACGTTCCTGGTAATGAACTCATGCGAGAGCTTTGTTTTAGCAAGAAAAATCAAGGTTTTAGCAAACAACCGTTGACTGTAATCCAACTGGTGCTCGTTGGATTGATCCAAGTGATCTAATCAGTTTGAATCCATAAAATGCAGAGTAAAATTAATAGAAATTTGAGGACTCCATTTGGGCGGTTCGCTTCAATTGTTTTAGCATCATTTGCTATTCACCAAATATAATGAAGAGCTGAAGGGTGTTATGTATTTATTTAAAAAATCTGACTACTCCGTGTTTACCTGCTGAATTGAAGACAAAAATTTGGATTGTTTTTGACGATAGAGATTCCAGACGTGTACTCGTTTGCTCGGAGTTCAACAATGCTTGAACAATTATAGTTGTCCCGTTATCGGCTTCATTGATCTCAAAGAATATCAAGGAACCCCGCTCAATCCTCAGCCTCTTCCAATAAGCTGTCATGGGATGACTTTCGTTGGTCATTTGTAAAGACGCCCCTCTATCGCTGTGAATTTTGGCGAACTGTGTCCAATTGGCGTCAAAAAGGTAGAGTTCCACAAGGTGTTTCCTTGGATAGAGTCCAAGGACAACTCGTGATAGGTTCAGGTTTCCACTTAGCTCTGTCCATATACCTTGAAGCAAAAGAGGCAAAGTAATTCTGGTGTTAGCAAGTCGGAAAACCGGTCAATTTTGTGCTAGAACCCTCTCTTGTATTTCCTTACTTGATTTGCTTCAAAGGGGTGCTCTCAATAAATGAAGACTTGCGGCAACTTCAGTAACCGTAAAATTGTGAAACCTATTTGATTTCTCCGCCATTTTCACCACTGTGTTTCTCACCACCCTGAATGGCCTACATCTCCGTCTAACGTTTACGATGGTACTTCCTGTAAATGGTAGGATCCCTTTCTTTGGCATTGAAATCATCAAGAATGGAACAGAACTCGAAACTCAAGTCCACAGAAAGTCAACCAATACTGGCTTGCTCCTACATTTCCTAGTCATAATGATAAACGTTATAAAGACGCTTTATTAAAGACAATGCTACCTCGCGTTTATGCTCTATCCTCTACAACAGAGGCTTTTAAAGAATAATGTGCCACATTGCGCTCCATTTTTAGCCGTCTTGATTACCCGCGGAGTCTTGTAGAGTCTGTTATTTCCAATTTTGAGTCTCGAAACCTTTCAGTAAGCATAGCGGAGAGGAATACTGACTAGAGCAACATAGTCAGAATTAGTCTACCTTTCAAAGACCAAGGTTCGGTGGTAGTTGCGTGATCTTAGTCATAAGATTGGCTCCACTTTGCAGCCAGCTTTTATAGGCAAGAAATTAGAACAAGATCTCAAAATAAACCTAAAGAAGCGTTGTTTATCATTTTGTATGTTATCTGTGCGATGCAGATTATGTACACAGCCCGACACCTTTTAGTCAACGTGTTGCTGAACACAAAAGTTTGGCAATTAGCAAACATTTTCATGATGCACATGGTAGGAGCGACCTTTTGAATGAGAGCCATTTTAAGATTCTAAGAAAGTGCCAAGGCAAATTTGATTGTTTAGTGTTTGAAATACTTTACACCAAGAAATTCAAACCTAATTTGAATGTCCAAGCGCACTCCCTACGCGCGACAATTTTTGCTTAACTTGTAATTTTTGTCATTGTTTTGATCGTTTATTGTTCTTCTTAGTATTTATAGCACCAAGTTTTTATGCAGTTTTTGACTTGATATTGATGTTATGGAAACGTCGAAACGTTGTCGATTTTAAATCATCTTTTTAGTTTTCAACGGAATCTTTTAATCATTAAGGGTGAGTACGATTGACGCTATTCTGGAATAAGAATAAGAGGAATAACCTCCAGACTTTGCTTTGGAGGCAAATTTAGGAAGATATATCCATAACATTTTGACCGTAAACGACGCTGAAATTCTCTTTTGCACTCTGATAGCATCAAAATTCTCGCAGGTTTAAATTTTACAAGTAAACGTTCGTATTCTTATTCCGGAATAAGGTCAATCGAACGCACCCTTTAAGTGTTTTAAAGAAAAGCGCTGTCGCAATTTTTTTCAGTCAAATGTTTATCTAGGTCACTTCTTTTACGTAATAAAAAATAAACTGGAAATTTTTAGAACCCCCAAAAAATTCAAATGAAGGTGAAAACACACGATATTAAGATTCAAATTAATTGCTCTGCTGAATCCAATTTGACCATTAATCCTAACATATTTCCTTAATCTCAGTTACCGCTAAAACGAAAACAAATCTGAATAACTTACAGTAAACTGTGAAGTTCACTTTAAAAATATGACGACGCTTCAAATTATCCTCTACCAAAAATTGAAATTGTGCCGTTGAGTTTCTCTGGTCCGCTGAACGCTCCACAATTAGACTTCCGTTACTTCTAATCCACACTCTTGTGAAGTTCGGAAGAACTTTTTTGGATGTGATACATCCCCTGGTCTTTACACAGTGTCCTATCTCTATCCAGGGGCTGTCCTGGTATCTCGCCTTCCACCACGATTGTTTCACCAATCGGCTTGGATCGTTACCAGGCAAAGAGATCGAGTCATTAACACACGCAGTTAATGAAGTTGTTTCCAGACTTTGGGCTCCAACTGCAACCATAAGCCCTGTTAGAAATAAATTACAACAAAAGCGATTTTCGTGATTAGAGTACTGTTCTGTTCGGAAGGGAGCCAATATTCTGACCACTGAGTAAAATCGCATGGCGTAATCCCTGAGTGCAGCATTTGTGCCCTTACTGGTCAGAAAGAACTTTTTCGCTGCTGGTTTGGAATCCTTATAGTCTCCCACAACAACTCAATAAGAGATCAAAAGTTTCAGCGAGTGTCTTGACAATGAGTTACGCTACCACTCAAAGAATCGAGTTAGGTGATGATGCAACAATAACCAAGATTACGTCTCAGGATTAGAGCGGAAACACAAGTGAAATCAGTCCCTAATTTGTGGCACTCGTTACCATTTCCTTAATGAATTATACACATGTT
>BLAZ01000129.1:1207009-1214509 GCA_014633955.1 Acropora tenuis | reverse complement strand
GTTATTCTTATTGCTGGCAACTGAGCTTTTCTGCTAATTGAAAAATTCCAAAACTGCTACCATGTTCTTCACTTGTTTTGACATGACAACATTTTTGCAAAACCTTGTATATGAAAATGACAACGATATCATGTTTTTCCTGCCAAAATGATGCTGGTTTGTGGGTGCTCAATGTTGTTCTAAGACAATCTCGTATACATGGTTGTTCTTGTCCTAGATTCGAAAGCTCTCCACTAAGATTACAAAGACAAACTTGACCCACATCAACTCGTTTGATATTCCAAATTTTCATGTACACAAATTGTGCATTAATGCAAACCCTTTAAAAAGTGCAATTAATTTTTAATGGGGCAAATGAAAATTAAAGGGGGATGTGGTACATGAATTAAGGGACAATGCTACAAAGTAAAATTAGATGAATGAATTGCAAGAGTTGTTTTCAATCTTCTATCTAGCCTCCTATTTGGGCTAGAAGTGTATAATGTGTGCAATAGTTTTGTACCCAGATAAGACTTATCAACCACTGGATGTTTTGACAGGAGAAGACGTAGAAGAAGAAGAACTGCAAGGCATAAGTTATCAAATAAACCTCAGGACTTTCAGGTATTGTTTGGTTTCAGAGATTAAGTGAAACAAATCCTCTTAGCTGTGCATTTAACAGAAGGTGTGAAAGCCACAAACTATTTCTGTCTTCTCTTGAATCATACAGTAATTGCAAACAATGACCAGGGTAAATTATAGTAATGGTTACTGACATATGTTATTTGCCAGCTGGCCTCGTGCAGCATTTTCAAGACCTCAGTCACAAAATTTTACTATACCGACTGAATTAAGCCAGCAAACAATTTTGCTATAATTTTTTCCCTTACTCTCTCAAATCAATTTCAAATTCTTTTGCTTCCACCCACACAAACACGCTGCAAATGTAGCAAACTAACCAAGCTGTAATTGTAAAGAGGAATTTCTTCATTTTAATATTGTAATAAAAATCTGTTTTTGAAAACAAAGATTGTTTTTCGACTTTCTTGTCTCATAAAAAGCAGTGTTCTGAAAAAAAGATTTTGCACTAAAAAGGACAAAAGATGACGTACCGTAAACTTTGTAAACAAAAGAACAAAACACTCTTGTAAGCGTTACCGTGCCCGTGGTCAGAGATAGGAAAATCCAGACTGCTTAAAGAGCCAATCAGATCGCTGAATTCATTACCATGCCCTCTTGGAAAAAAAAAACTGGCACTTGTAGATCAGGCCTCAACTTGTAACTAACTTGGTAGCAATTTCATCTATAAATACCAAACTGTCATTCCATTGCCTAACTGTTCCAGGTTCGTGTGAGAATCATAGAAGGAAGACAGCTGTCTGGCTCCAACATCAGCCCAGTTGTTAGGGTATTGGTAGCCAATCATATGCGTCAGACAAAAGTTAAACATTCTACAAACAAACCTTTCTTTGACGAGGTAACCAAATCAATCTTCGTATTTACATTTTGCTTGTTGGTTGAAGTTAGCCATAAGAACAAACACAATGAAAAATGCCTGCTTGTAACAGTTTGCAGGAGCAAAAAATATCATTAACTTAGAGCTTTTAGTTGATTGTTACTTGGTTGGATTAGGGACTACTGGTTGGGGAAAATAAATGCCACAGTGATGTATATGTTGTAGTTAATTTTTATTTCTAGTTAAATGTTAGTTTTCCTTTATTTTCGTGGCTGCAAGTGTATGGTAATGTACACAAAAACAGAGGAAAACTGAAATTTAACTTGAAAAAAAATTATTAACTACAGCATATATCTACAATCATGCTGATTACATACTATTTTTTACCTTCACTGAACCTACTCTCACATGTCTTTTCTGGGTAAAATTTAATGTGAGCTGTTGAGATGTACACGTGTTAAATTATCACAGGAATTAAAGCCTTAACTAAATAAATTTGCAAGAGCAGAATAATATTTTAATGCTGTTCTTCATTGCCAGACATTCTTCTTCAATTTTCAAATGTCACCATTGGAACTGTTTGATGAAATTATCAGTTTTGAGGTAAGAAAATGATATTATGTATGTGCAATTCATATATTATCATGACTAGCCTCATCCATGCACATACACTTTTGAATGGCAGAAAAGCATGTGTGTGCAGCTTTGATTCCAGTCATAGTGGCCAGGAAGTTTCTCATATCTGCACCTGTAGTTAAATTTTGTAGCTTGCAGGACATTCAATAAGCACCGATAAAAAACAAAGTGTTGACTCCCTTAGTCAGAGGTTGGCTTTTTTCCTTAAATTCAAGTGATTAGGGAAAAATTCTTCAACAACCGGTCATTTATACTGAGTCAGTTGCATTCTTTAAAGCTAAGGAGCTTTGAACCTAAAGTAAAGAGTGGGTCAGGTGCAGTGTGTATTCATGGTATTAGATATTTGTTAAAAAAATTACACCCTGATATTGTGTCAACAGGTGTTTAATTCCAGGAAGTTGAGAGCGAATGCCATGATTGGCTATTTTAAGGTATGTTGTTTCTGGTTGAGGAATGTTATTCCCTCTCTTACTGGATGATGAAATAATCATTCACTGAGCCATGCTTGAATTGCTGAATGATAAGAATTAATGTAGTTTTGAATTCTTTCCTGGTTTGTTTCCAGAGTGATGTTGGTTTCTTCTATGATGAGCCATGTGAGTTTACAATAATTATTATTTGAGAATTCTTTTGTTCACCCTTTACGTTGCAAATGCAAATTAATATTCTGTGATTCCTTTTTATTTTTGCAGCCCATGCTGTTGTGAGGAAATGGGTTTTGCTCACTGATCCTGATGACAAAATGGCTGGAGTGAAGGTAGGAAAAGAGGACCAAAGGTCCTTTGTTTTCTACCCAATTCAAATTATGACAAGAGGACTACTTCTTTATTCTTTAAGTAAGAAAATGTTGGGTTCGACAAAGATGTGAGGTTCCCCTTACAGTAGTTTTTGGATTTAGTAGTCTTGACTATTACAAGAGTTCTTTTCGGCTGTGATCTGGTCGTAATAACAGTTTAGTATGGTGACCACACTAGGCACAGATAATTAAGGCAAAGATGAAGTAGCAAGCTAGGCCTTGGAGACTGCAAGCCTGCTTTTAAAAGGAACTGACCTTTTTCATTATTTTTAGATAATGAGTTATGAATCTAAATTGGGCTTTATTTAGGTCAAGGAAGTGTTTAATTTTTGCTTTAAGCTTTTCATATGCTCTTACAGTAGTTACCTATGACTGGTGCGGTGGTAGTGTCTGATATCCGTTGCATTGTTTATTTGTTAATAACTGGATGTGTTTAACTTGTTATAGAATAGTAATGAATTGATCACTGTCTTCTTGATTACCTGCATTTGAATTGTTATGTCCAAATCTTACTGATCCATCATCGCTAGAATACAGTTTTCATGGATCACAGAGTTTGTTTTTAAAACAGGAATTTTGTTAGTTCTTGCACTTATTATGCAAGTTACCACTTACGGTACCAGGAAGATGATCATGATGATGATGATGTTAACTCTGGGTCAGCCAACACAGGGAAATCGCGTGGAGCTCATGGCAGAAAAATGGGTGGAATTCCAGCAGTAAATATCCAATAGCTTTTCTTTATTCCAGCCAGTTTACATGTTTCAAGAATGCTTTTTGAAGAGTTTTTCTGAAGAAAAAGAAAAAGGGACTTGAAACCAAAGCAAATCATGTTAAATGAAATTAACAAATAAAATAATAATGTAAAAGAAATTAATAAAATCATGACAAAAAAAGACTTAGGTATAATGCAAAGAAATGTGAGTGATGATTTCATATGCTAAATTCCAAGTCTTTGTAATAAAACATTAATTGCATGTGAAATGAGTCTGTCAAATTAATATGTGGCCTCTTTGAGAGATTTACTCTGAAAAAAAAAGATGTCAATATTTTAATGAAAAATATAAGTTGTTAGAAATAATATTGAGTGTTGATTTTCTCTGATTATGTTAATGTTAGTGAGGAAACATATTTCAGTTCAATATATGAAACATTTCATATATCACTTCATATATTTTGTATTGTGTACTTGCATGACAAGTAGGATAAATTGCTGAGAAATAACTGTTATTTTCAAACCAAGAATTGACACAAGATGATTAATTAGAGAACGACTGTTGGTTGAGCTTAAGTTAAAGAAACATAATTTGAGCATTTGAGTGATACCAGCCTGAACATGAGTTAAATACTATTTGAAGAAATTGAAATCAGTGAACAATATAGGTGCAAGAACTTTGAAATATTTTTATTGCACTAAATAAAGTGAACCTTGGATGGTTATAGTAAGTTAACTTAAAATTTAGTTTGTATCATTTTGTACTTTAATTAACTTGTAAAAATAGTTTTAATTTTCCAGTTGCCTTGTAATTGAACTAGCGCTTTTTGAGGAAGTTATACAATATAAACTGTCAGGTTTTGTCTGATATTTTGCTTTAAAATAAGATCATGGAATAAAGTTTAAAGAGGAAGAAGCCACAAATAAATATTAAATGATATGTTAACTTAATCCCGCTTTCTATGCAGGTTATTACTTTACTTTTTGTTCTCCTAGAGCAGTTCACAGTTTTCAATGTGCGACTTCTAAGTGCGCGTTTTGATGAGCAAGGGCGTAGCCAGGGTGGGGTCCTGGGGTGCCCGTGACCCCCCCTTTTGCAAGCCTCTTTTAACCAAACAACCTACAACAGGTGGCGAAAATGCCATGACAATACCTTAGCCCTAGTGACAATCTGGTGAGTACCCTCACTTTGACACAGTGTGACCCCCCCCCCCCCCCTTTAAAAAATCCTGGCTATGCCCCTGATGAACAAATGGCCCGCGCTTCTGTCTTTTTTCTCTTTCGACAATGAGGCAGTACTTTTTTGATGCTATTTGCCGTTTAATTGTTTCGTTACTTTTGTGTTTTAGGGTTATGTCAAAGTTACCGTAATGGTGCTTGGCCCGGGTGATGAAGCCCCAGTGAGTATTAACGCACGGTCTCGTTGCGCAGGAATTTGACTACGTTAATTTCTCCATACAGTTAGGTCTACTATCACCAGTTTGTATAAATGACCATTGAAATGGGAACATTTCGAAAATGCTTTTCAAAGTGAGTAAATTTTACATCGATGGAGTCCCCTTCCTTGAGCGTGGACGCAAAACCTTCGTCAGTTTGATTCTGAAACCACTACGCTCAAATGTATCTCGCGTAATGGGTGGGTCTTCAGTAGTACCCTCCGTCGAAGAGTTTGTTTAGAGGAGTTGAATTATTTTAAGAAATCATTCTCTACCTATTAACATGGGGCCCAGAGAGAAGCCCTTAGAATTCAGGCCCCCATCACCTTGACTTACGTTTGGTAACTCCACGTTGTCATTTGGCAGGCTGCGTCAAAAAAATTGTACTAGATTGCTTGCCGCACGCGTACAGCACGATTCTTTTTCGTCATTCAACAAATTAGCTCATTGTTTATTGGCGTCGTAGATGCAGTTGTCTTCGTCCCTAGTGTTTTTTTCCGTTCGCGTAGCTAGAAACCATACTGGTTTTACCAAAACAAAGAGTTCGCCTCCGTTTAAGAACTAATTTGAAGTTGAAATTTTAAGAACCAGACCTAACACAGTGGGGATAGCCTTTTTGATGCTTTTGCAAGAAAACTGGTTTATAAGTAAAAGTGAAGGAAACTTACTGAATGGCTTTAAAGCTCTGATAAGATAATTTTGTAAGTAGTTAGTACCTCTTTGCACTCTATCAATCATGCTCTTTTTCGAATTTCAGTCCTCGTCAAAAAGTGTGACAGAAGATGACACGGATGACATAGAATCGTGAGTTGTATTAGTTTTTCGTGAACAATAAATGGTTACAAGCGACTTTTCGAGGCGTTTTTAACTCTGCGCATTTCAGTTTTCCCAGTTATGCATATATGCCCTGGATTGTCAAGTACGTGAATCTTGTCATTGAGGCCTTGTTGAACCTAATCAGCTGTTGACCATAGGACTGGTATAACTTATGTGTTTATCGTACTTTTTACTTGGCTTCCACGAAGTGATAACTTCCCAGTTTCTTTTTAGTAACCTTCTTCAGCCGTCTGGTGTTATGCTGCGCCCAGCTGTTTTCTCTTTGAAAGTCTACAGGGCTGAAGATATTCCTCAGAGTGAGTTAAATCATTCAAGCATTTTCCTTCCTTAGTGTAGCCTTACGGTCTCTTTATATCAAACTGTTTGTTTGTTGACAAAGACGGTTACTGGTCAGTATTCAGAAGTGAGTGCCCCCAACATTGGGCCAACCCTTCTTCCCAATGACGTCTGATTATCGCCAGAGCCACAGGCATGCCAGCCAAGGTGCTTCAGCTATCACATTGGACTGATCTGAATTCTTTGATGTCTAACGTAAGATGCATTTTACTCAACATTCAGGAAATGTTGTTTATTGGAGAAAGTGAAAAATGTGGAATAACTCTTTTGAATTGGCTAAAGCGATGATTGTTTTTTACAGTGGATTCTGGGTTCTTTGAAGGAGTCAAGAAAGTCCTTAGAGTGGGAGAGGTAATTATATTTGGAGACTCTTATTCAACATGGTTCTCCAAAATCAACCTTTTTTATGCTCGTACTCGGTGATGATAACTTAGTGTAAAAGGGAATCCTTAGATAACAGCAACTGAAATTAGGTCAGCGGTGTGGAAAAAAACAAGATTTGCGTACAAAGGGGGGGTGCGAGGGGTGGGGGGGTCTCCCTTGCAGGCGCATAGACTTAACACTTGGTCGATTACCGTTCAAAACTTAGATTTTTTTTATCATTTTTTCAGGAACAGAAAGAACTCGTCGACCCGTACCTTACATTTAATTTCGCAGGAAGGAAGGTGAGTGTTTTTCTCTATCTCTCAAACCGAGTTAGAGGGCTCAACAGAAAGTTTCACAGGTCGCCTTGTGCTCTCTTGTAATTCTATGGTTTGAGTGTGATGCACGAGGGCCCTAAATGAAACTCGAAAAAAGGAGTTGTAACCTGAACTGCAGCCGAGAAAAACGAGTTTATTACGATATCTATTTTTCAAATAAAAAAGAAATGTTGTAATACCTTTTTTTCATGTAGGATGGCAATGTCTTCGTAAAGAATTTGGTGATTTGCACGAAATAAACCCTTATGGATGTTTCTTTTTTTTTTTTGACAGTCAAAGACAAGAGTGCATTACAATTCAGATCATCCCGAATTTAACCAAGAACTCAACGTGCAATTTAAGGTGAGTTTTATTCTGATCTGTGGGTCACGGAAACAAATTACAGCGTAAGGACTAAGTGTAACTATTTTCTGTATTCTTATTCACGTTACATGATCAAGTGACTGCTTTGCACCCACTCGCGAAGAAGTTCTTGGACTCAAAATTTCCTCCACTTTCAAACTCAGGTCCTTTCTTTGTGGATATTTTGTCGATAGACAAACAAATTAAACTGTTTGCTTTCCATTTCTGTTCACAGTTCCCTTCCATGTGCGAAAGAATTAAATTGC
>BLAZ01000129.1:1154598-1157098 GCA_014633955.1 Acropora tenuis | reverse complement strand
AATACGTATGGTTCTGTGGCTTGGGCTTGAAAAACACCAGGAGGCCTGGACCAACCGCAAGGATATCGAGGGAGACTTTTGCGTATTCGCGGAAACGGTACAATTTATCTTGTGATTTGCATAAAAAGTGAGGGGTTTTTTTGCGTTTAAGTCGACCGACCGCTTCTCTAATATTCTAGGCGTTCAACTGAAAAATATGTGCGGGACGCAATGACGTCCGTTGGAAATACCACAAGAGAGGAAGATGTTCCATTCAGTGGTTAATTCTCTTTAACATTAATTTAAGGAACTCGGATACTTTCTGACGAATAAACGATGCGGTATTCACCACCTCTGACACCAGCACCTCACTTTTTAAAAGGGTTGGATAGCACCACCTGTTTGGTTAATATCCACCGGGAAGTGATTTATTCTACATCTGTGTCTGCGTCGTAAATGATACTTCCAACTGAATTAGAGAAAAGAATATCTAAATCCAATTTTGTTCAGCTGGTTTTCCGTTGACCAATTTTTCATTGGAGCTTTCACCGTAGTCGGCCGATACAAAATGTGTCTAAGGGACCGAGATAGACCAAACAGAAGAATTTGATTGGTTGAAATAGCATCCTAGATTTTCTGAGGTGGAGCAGCGGACCGATATTCTGCTTAGCAATTTCATTGTTCTCAAAATGTTAAGGAAAAAAAAGGAAAGAAAAAACAAAGTCGAAAATAAACTGGCTTATTTTTGACGGAAGAACCACCTAGCAGGTTAAAACAACTAGCGAATTTGAGTCCAGCTGCGAGCGAAGAAGAATTCGTCATTGACGAGTTCTTTGTCCATATAATGCTGTCCTATCTTGGTACTGGCGATGGCTCGGTTAGTATACTATATGCAAACCATCATGACATTTTTTATTGTTCGGTTTTTAGTATGAAAATCAGATGAGTGTCTTGGGAAAATGGACAGCCAAAGGCCTGCCTCGTCCTGCCTGGTCAAATGCCAGTGGAGCGGTAAGTTATGCTTTTGACTTGTGGCCATGAACACCATTGGTCGTCTCTTTTCTCAAGTGCACCCGTCGTTTTGGAATCATGAGAATAATGGGGATCCAACTTCAGTTTACGGCTTCTCGGCCTTATAGTGGAGGGCTTTGAAATATGCTAAATGATAATTTGAAGATGTCACTTTTTGCCCTGGTTATTGCAATTCCCCCAGTTTTGTTCCGTTAGGGGTGTTAAATTGGATCGGGTGGTTCACAATAAGTAAATAGTATTTCTATGGCGCACAACTCCAATAAATTGTCCGTGGCGCTTTACAGCAAATAAAGATGAATTTTAAACAAACTACATTTGCAAACATTCGCTAATAAACATTTTAAAGAGATAAGTTTTCAAAATGTTTTTAAAAATGTCAACAGATGAACTCCTACGTATGGAAAGACACATTACGTTCTTGTAAATGAAAGGTCCGTTTCTCGAGAGACCGCGGTTCCGTGTCGTGAATGAAGTGAAACACTAAAATTTTGTTTTTAAACAAGTTGATAAGGGTTAAATTTCCACCGTGAGGAGATAACGAATAAACGTCAGCTTCGCTATCTTTTTACGGTGGAAATTTGACGCTTATCAACTCGTTATTGGATTCCTACGTATTGAAAGACACATTATACGTTCTTGTAAATGAAAGGTCAGTTCTCGAGAGACCGCGGTTCCGTGTCGTTAATGAAGTGAAAAACTAAAATTTTGTTTTTAAACAAGTTGATAAGGGTTGAATTTCCACCGTGAGGAGATAACGAATAAACGTCAGCTTCGCTATCTTTTTACGGTGGAAATTTGACGCTTATCAACTCGTTATTGGATACCAAAATTTAATGGTCTTTTCTCGTGTCAACCATTGCTTGATTGTCTTTGTCACGGCCATGATTCTTTACCGATAACTCAATGCCAGTCGTTCTTTCATCACAGATGAAGCTATTGAAGGAGTCGTTCAATTCCCCGGAGGGATGGGCCTTTGACGGGGAGTGGTTCATCAACCCAGAGCTCAGGTACGTTAGACCAGTGTTTTGATTCAAGTTTTTACGTTACTCTTCCCTGAAGCAGTACGGATCGGATCGTCTACTAGGAGTGGTTTCTCTCTCGTTTCGCTAAGAAAGTGAGTAAGAGACGATCGCGAGAAACCACTGCTCACTGCGTTGACAGTTACACATACTGCATATACACATTCTTATATGCAGCATTTCCTCGCATCAAGTGAGCAAAAATAACCAACATAGAATCCTGCGGCGTTAGTTCTACCTGACCAAATCAGTTACGCATTAACTTGCGCAACCACGGAAGTCGGCTCAACTTACTTCATTTCCTTGTCGTTGCTGCACAGTGTATGGATCATTCAAAGTTTCATAGAACTTATCAGGAACACCAAGGTCCTATGAGCATGTAATAAATAGGGCAAACGTCCTGAGCACAAAGTCTAGAGCGCCGTTTAATTTTCAGTTGTTTGTAAGGACTAATTATATAATCAGTTTCG
>BLAZ01000129.1:1072523-1075023 GCA_014633955.1 Acropora tenuis | reverse complement strand
ATTGTGTCTTTCCTGAACTCACTGTATAGCATATTCTACGTGTGTCACAGTCATCAACTGTTGTGTTTTTTGGAAAACCCGCACATTTCTCGTTGAGGCCGAGGCGATGAGGGCAGGTCAGAGGCGTGAATTATTGCCGCATTTACTCAGTAGACCTTGCAAAAAACGTCTGAAAACTCCACGGTCTTAAGACTGATTTCGGAAAGTGAGAGATCTTGAACGAGTCGAGTTAAGAGATGTATCGAGGAGTCACGCTCGGCGCTTCGATCGCTGAAGACTTTAAAGCAGTAGATAACGCGGTGGCTCACGGTTCGCGAGGCACACGGCGAGGACTTGATTTCGAATTCCGTGGCCCAAATCCAAAGTTGAAGTTTGGTTGTAGTATTTGGCAAATTTTATGATTGACAATCTTATTACCTTGAGAGCTTCCCTACAAGGCAACTTTTGCGAACACAAAGGCATTATCGATTCGGAAAGGAAAAACAAAAAAATTACTTATTTGGTTTACTTAATATTATTATTATTATTATTTTGGTTATACCTTGTTTTAAGATAGTGCGACTGAACAAGTTGTAGTAACATCGCGTGTCGAAGAGAATTATTTGTCATAATTCTACATTCTTATATTTTTTTTACAGTTTCCAGACCCAGTTTCAAATGTTGAACGTATTATGGTAGATATGATAAGGCTCCGTTGCGAAATTGAAAAAGAACTTTCCAAGGTTGCTCGGAGAGAAGCAAGTTCACTTTGGTACGTTACAAAAAACAATGGCAACAATATTCTGGAAAAAGTGGGACCCGCTCCCACGAACATAAACTTGTCACCAGGACACGTGACCAGCCCAAACTAAGGTCTCTCGTCGCTCTGACGAAGGGTTAACGCTCGAAACGTCAGCTTTCTAATTCTTTCACGGTGGTAATTCAACTTTTATGAACTCGTTTGACACAAAGAAAATTTATTTCTTTCCTCGCTCCCTTTGGGGAAAGACCCTGGGAACAAGGTTGCCTCGTAACACGTAAGAGTGGAGAGAATTTTTCATTAATCAGCTACAGTAGCTTGACATCAATCTGCTTGCACGCGCATTTATTATCATCATATTAATTATAATCGTTTAACCTCAGTGATCAATTTATCAAACTCGCAGTCAACTGGAAGACTTCAGAAAATATAGAGGCACTATCACTAAATATAGTCTAAGATTTTGCATTTAGTTATGTCTATCGATAACGCAATTCATTAATTACGTCTTCCAAAATTAAAAGACAAGAAACAAGAAACGTCACGTCTCCTCAAATTAACATAATATTAGCTATGGCAACAAGCTCATCGGAGGAATGTCGAATGTTGAATATATTTTTGCGCGCATATAGCAATTGTCTTGCGATCGTCCAAGGTGTGGTCTAATCAGATATTGCTCGACATAATCTCTCTCAGTCTGGGGGTTTCTTTTGGAATGAGATTTGCCAGATATTTGTCAGTTTGATTTTAAGTATGCTGAAGGTTGAGGTTAAGGGGGCCACAAATTTACCTAACGTTGATAAATTCCGCGGAAAGAGTGATCCGTACGCCGTGGTTAGTTTCCAAGGTGAGAATACGTATGAAAATGTTCTCGTAAATTTAAAAGATCTCTGATATTCTCTTTCCTTTTATTTCCAAATCTCAAGCAGTTATATTTAAGGTTTTTTCGTATTATTGGGTCCGAAGCTCTCCCTCTAAATCTTATTCATTGGGTCCGAATCTCTAAAAACTCAGCCAAGCATCCCTCTTTGGACTTTTGCAAATAAGGACTAGCAGTAAATGTCTGTTGCTTGCTAGCGCGAAAGTCCATGTATAGATGTAAATAGTAAGTGAATTAAATTTAAGGCCTTTTGATATATTGCAGATAAACGGGCAATAACCGAGACATGCTTTTATAAGATAGTATCCCTTTCAAAAATTGTAATTTGTTTTGTATATTCAAAAAGAAAAACAAATATAGAAAAAATTCCGTGTCGTTGTCCCCTGAAATCTCTTTTTGATGCTGGGACTCTAAACCCGACGTTTGGTAAGAAGAATTTAACCCAATTAACCCTCCACTGTCCAGACTCGGTTGTGGATCAGTCCACAACAAAACGAGTTTAAAAACCAAAGAGAAGTAAAACGTGTACTCCACACAATATTCGGTATTATGAATATTAATGCATAGTACCTCAAAGACAGAGCATTGACAACCATAGCTACTCTTGTTAGTGTTATATCTGAGAACTTAAGGCTCCCTGCAACACTTTGTGGGTGATGAGCAAGATACATGGATTGATCTATAGAAGATACTAATAATGAGTCCCTGGTTGGAGGGGGTGTACTCCCATAACTACCAAAAGCTCTAAAAGATACGACAAGCATCTTCGTAAAGTCGTTATGGAGGTAACCCACTTTTCCGCCGCCCATTTCCCCCGGCCGGGTAATGAGTTATCTACATGATTCGCAATTTCTTGACAAGGTGATGTACCTTTTTATTGG
>BLAZ01000129.1:1017284-1019784 GCA_014633955.1 Acropora tenuis | reverse complement strand
AGGACCCTCGTAGGGCCTCCAGTGTTTCGACCTCAATTACACTCAACAATCGTTGGAATTTTCAAAAGTTGTCCTACATATCGGCATAGACACACATTAAGTACAGGTCTCAATATGTCTCCCTGACACAAAATATAGGCAGTACCGATCCAAAGGTTACTAAATAACGTTCTAAGGCTGGAGGATACACCATATTACTCCTTGGGATGCATATAAAAAGGTGCTCGAATCACATTATGCAGCTGCACTGGACATCTATGGAGGCAATCCGAGAAATTTTCAGAAATGCACGTGGTTAAACACAGGCCGCTTTCAATAAGCCTTCACTCGTTCACTTCACTATCCCCTTTGGCGGAAAACACGGACAAAAAAGGTCATAAAGTGTCCTCCTAATTCTTAAAATCAGTAAACCCAAACCCAAGCTTAAAAAAAAATTCGAAACTAACGCGAACGCTAACCTTGAAGTTACAAATCTGGTTTACCCTTGCATATTGTGACGATTATATAACGTGCATTTCTGGACATAAGTGCACAAATTAAAAAGTTTCACCGTAAATGGCTAAAATTGATTAAAAAAAAACACGACCATTACGCGTATGACTCTTACCTCGGGAATAATCTCCCGAATAAACGGTCCAGGATCTTCCAAATTTCGAACGATGTAAGAAAGACAACGTAATCGAGGCTAAGGAAAAGGAAAAAGAAAGAAACCATTAATTGATAACCCTCTACAAAGAATGGACTCAGACCTGAACGAAAGCAACAACCGGGAGATAATAAAGCGAGCCATAGAAAAACGGCCTTCGCCATAATCTGTGTTGACAAATAGAGTTCGTGCCCAACGCAAGATGTTATTAAAACTGTTCTGTTCTTTCTGCGCTTTCTGCAGAATGTTCACCAAATTCGTTGTATGTATGAATTTTGTTTTGAAACACAAAAAGAGGGCAAGCGCATGTTTGAAGAAAAATGTATGTTTCGTATTGCATATAATTATGACATTTGAGTAGGATGAACAAATGAAATAAATTGAATTGAAATTTAAATACGTCAGCTTTTGGTTAGCCTTTTTAAGCTATTAGTTCTCAAAAGTAATTGCGCTGCTTGTGAGGGTTGAGTAAATTGAAGAATATCAAGAAAAGATGATGGTAAAAGTTGCAAATGCACCTTTTACCATCACGTCTTCGTTGGCGCGAAATCTGTACTTACAGTTTTAGAAGCGGAGCTTGAAGATGCCAGTGTCTTGAGAAGGATTTCTTGCAGTTCTTTGAGGTGAGACGCGACGAATTTTCGGCCCGCGTCGGAATCATTACCACAAATCTGTTCCAGAATTCGGTAGGCTTTTCTCTGTTGCGAGACATCTGTGCTCTGATAAGAGAAGAAAGATACTAGAAGAACAAACAATGAGATTTCGATGTTTCGGCCTTGTGAAAAACTTGGAGAACGAAAAATCGAGAGGTGGAGAAGGGAGGGGGCGAGATGCTTCGGGCGCGTGAAAAATGGGCCGCGAGCAAAAAATGACCAACGGGGAGGGGGGACATTTCTTTAGCCCCACGTTTTGTCAATGTCTATACCTGTAACCAAGGCAAAGCCATGGCGTACAACATCTTGATATCTTCCTCGCCCACGTACGGTGTCATTGCGATCATCAAGTCCAACATGAAACTTCTGAAAAGACAAAAGCAGTGTACTTCTTGTGAGAGAGTTTTAATGGAGATATAACTGCTAAACCGCCCGCTTTCCAAAATTTCTCGATATCCAAGCCTAAAGACAAGGTATTAATTAAAACTAAATTAGTTTCATGAGGCAGATTTCGAATCGCCGTTTCCTAATAAACTTCGCAGAAACCACTAACCTTATCTTCACATCGCTCTCGCCTTCTTTCAACTTTTCCAGACCCTTTGAAAACAACTTGGCAACCAACTACAAAAAGACAACCAATAACATTTTTGTCAGGTGTATTTTTTTTTGCCGTCATCACCAGTTCACCACTCTTGCCAGAAAACCAAAAACTACAGTACGAAGGACAAACGTAAATAACAATAACGCAGAGGAACAGGGCGCGGTTGATAAAGACAACGCCAGTCTGGCTCACTAAGGAGTGCAACATGGGACATTCCAAGGTGGCCATTTATCAAGCCAATATCCACGTACAACAGGGAGACACCCTGTACCCCATTCGGACACATTCTTTGATTGGAGAAAGAAACAGTAAATGATACAACAGAAGCAATACTCTCAACTGTGTGACTTCGTAGCTCAGTTGGTTAGAGCACTCCACCGGCATCGCAGAGGTCATGGGTTCGAAAATTGTCCAGCAAGTGCAAGGATCATATCTTCATTTGATTTCAAACACCGCACTTCATATAACATTTCTTTCATACGACATTCCTTTCACGGGAAAACATGAGCCCAACAAATTGACCTGCTCTTAACTGTGTGACTTCGTAGCTCAGTTGGTTAGGGCACTGCACCAGCATCGCAGAGGTCATGGGTTCGAATC
>BLAZ01000129.1:984660-987160 GCA_014633955.1 Acropora tenuis | reverse complement strand
AGAAAATCAAAACTGGGGTCGAAATTGAAAACATCGTAAGAATTATGGAATTCAAACAATTTTCAAAATTAATTCACGTCACTTTTGCAGTTTATATTTCTCTTTCAATTTCAATACAAATAACTGTAAGCTGAAAGACAATCCTGATGAAAGAGAAAGCCTTTCAGTTAGTTGCAACTAGGTAATTCAATAGCGAAAACCTATCCACACAACTTTCAAGTGGGAACCAAAATCAACTCCATATGGCGCGTAATTTAATTGTCGGAAAATATCTGGAATCCAATATCTGATTATTTTCGGCTCCATTTTCGACAATTTGTGCCTTCAGGTGCCACGAAAACTTCAACAAAATGGATCTTAATCAAAACAATAACAGAAAGGTTGCCCTATGCTTCCTCTGACTCAATTAGAGATGTTAATTCGGCGCAAAAAGACGAGTGACAAAGACCAGGAGCCCATCAGATGGGGCCTCCATCTCCCACACAAGCCCTTGGAGTCAACCCTTTCCCGAGTAGATTTAAAAATAGAACGGTTCCCTGAGGAGGTTTCACGCGCTAATAGAGGAAAGAGCCAATGAAAATAGAGAAATGACAGCAGGCAGCAGGCGCATTCATGCGCTTCAAGCGCATTACAAAAGAAAATGGTTCTATTTATACCTCTACTCGGGAAAGGGTTGACTCAAGAAATTAATAAAGATAGAAGCTCCATCTGATAGGCTAATGCAAAAACGTAAGGCATCCAACGTTAGGTTGTTGAAGGTCGAACTACGCAACGTACAGGCGATAGCGTTGAAAAAAAAATCCCCTAGTTATTCATAGCAATTATTTATCGAAACAGGGCGTCGCTCATTCAAGTTAATCTAAGTGAAGAGAGAAATGCTTTGTTTTCTTTTATTCTTTATGAAAAACTGAAAATAAGAGATTTTGTTGAGAATTTTTTATCACGATTGCCTGGGGTTACTTGGCCTTCCTGAGCTATAGTTCGTTCCTATCCGTAACCTGACCAACACGCATTAATTATATAATTAGGATGGAAAAGGTTATCTTGTTCCACTTCCAAAGGGCTATCTGCAGGGAATCAATTTTAGCGTCACATTGTGGAACATGTTCAATTTGAAGTAGAAGGCTGTTTCAGGTTATTCCGCAATAGGATCCTCGTTGGCCCCAATTCCGCGCGGCTTCCAACTGAAATGACAGTCAGACGCATTACATACGTCAAGGAAAATTAACTTTTGTTTACACACTTTGGACATTGAGCTTTGTCTTGATAGCTTATCTTGAAAGAGGTTTGCGCCTCGCAAAGCAATAAGTGGATCTTGTTGTCAAGATATAATGTGAGCATAAAATTAACATTATTTCGCTAAAACCGATTTCTTACGCTTATGACAAGATAAATGTAAATTTCTGTCATCAACGAAACAATGTACTCCTCTTAAATCTAACTTGAATTGTGTATAAAAAATCACGAAAAATCATTTCTCCAGTAATTTTTTTTCATGAAACTTCGAGATCAACCTTTATCAGACTTCAAACCCGCCATTCAAAATCTAATGTACTTGAAAAAAATTGGTCCAAGGCCAGCAGCGAGTCTTCTGAAAATAACTTCAATTTCAACTTTTGAATCCTCCCCAACTGGAAGTGCTAAAGATTCATGTAAGTAAAATCCGGCTGGCACATAGCACAGCCCACAAAATTTAGACAAACATTTTACCCTTTCTTATGATGACACCTAACGTCACTTGTCATGCAATTGCAAACTGTCTGGAGAGATCGATTCCTGTGTGTTCTATCTGAAAAAGAAGTCATTAAATTGCATCAATAAACGTCCGTTGTCGAAGAAGAAGAGCTTCAATAAAGATTAACCTCGTAGATTCTATGGAAGGCCATAAAAAATGTGTTTTCAGATTTTGAGTTGGATTTCGAAATGAATTGTTGAAGATGTTGTTTTGAAGTTTAGACAAAACAAGCAAATTTCGTCATTTTATGATGCTATGTAGAAATTAATGCTGCACGCCAAAAAAGTCTGGCTATTTACGATAGTTTTGAATTACAGTTTTGTTAAGAAAATCGAACGCAAACTTTAAGAAGTTTCTTGATTTCTTTTAGGACCAATTACCTTAAATAGAAACGTGTAAACGGCATAAATTTCTTGGCCCTCCCAAGGTCCTGAACGTCGTTCTAAGTTAAATATACGTATAGAGTGGCTAGCAAACCGATGCAGCAAGGTCCGAGCTTTTAGGAGTACTTCAGGGAGATACCAAACTGATGACAAATCCTCTTTGATGAAAACAATGCCAACTCTCTTCACAGCACTTACTCGAGTAGTCAACTCTCGGGAATGCTTCTTGTTCAAGTTCGGCTGTTGTCGTAACAACCGATTATCGTCGGAGAACTGTGATATTTGCGCCGAAACATAGGAGAAGAATTTAAAAAATTTCAAACGTTTTTGCACGAAAGGTTCATTGTGAGGGACTGACGACTTAGATTATTTCGGAGCTTGA
>BLAZ01000129.1:965132-968696 GCA_014633955.1 Acropora tenuis | reverse complement strand
ATATCTGACTATAGGAAAAGCTGAGAGTTATTTATAGTCCACTGTTTCACTGTTTTGCCGTTAAGGAGGGTCACAATTTTTTTTATTTGAGTTTTTGGAGGGTCAGTTTTTTTTAAAACCCTTTATGGGGGTGGGCCTCAACTCCTTGGCCAAACTGTTTCTCAGTTTAGTGACCCTCCCCCCCCAGTAAATAATGACCGGTCCATTATTACTCCTCCAATTTTCTTCGCCGGCTTCATTTGACTGCCCCCTTCCGGAAAGAAATCTGGGAAGCCTTCTTAACACTTAACTTGGCCAACAAGTACTCACGAATGAGATTGTTTCTTAACTTAAATGACGCATCAAATAACATAAAATAATCCAAAACTTGTGATTTCAACTAACAAGCATACCTTTATAGCGTCAGTGAGACCACTAGAGCATTGGCATTTCTGACAACTAAAACCTTACTAATAGATGGGAAATTTCCCACATCTCATACAGAATGCCCGACCTAAAGGCAATGTTTCCACGAACGCGGTTTCAAACAAGCACGGTTTCATGACTTCGAAACCGCAGCAACAACGATGCGGTTTCGGAGCGTATATACGACCCATTTGGAGTGATTACGTCATGGAGATCTCTTTCAATTTAAGTCCCTGGCAGTGATCATTGACGAAAAGGCTCTAGGCACGATTAAAGAAACACACCGCCATTTTGTTCTTGTGATTATGGCGAAAAACACGAAGCAATTTTCATGGACAGATGAGGAAGGTAAACTCCTTTTATTAGCATCAAATGAATATAAAATCAGGAACAAAGCTCGAGAATATTGATGGGGAATCGGTTCTGGCTGAACGACTCCTGAAACGTCGTTCGTTTTCTGCTTTGTGATTTTGCCGGTGTGTAACTGCGGTTGTGAAAATTTTCAACATTTCAAAAACGCTGTCTGTTGCTACGATACGCTTCTCGATTAAAGAACAGGAAAATCCATGAGAGCGGAAAAAAAGAACTTAAGCCAGAGCTTAAAGCCGTGGTGGTAGCGATTCCAACCCTGTGAAAAAAACAAAAATGGAGGTCTTGGGTGCGGCGAAGACGCGGCCACGAGTGCCGTAGGCACAAGCCTCCATGAAGGTCTGGGGACATGCTCTCCCGAGAAAAACTTTAAAATAGAGGCCCTTCCGATGCCTCTCACTCAATGAATATTAATGTTAAAAAATTGCATATTGGAACGACGAAGACATAAAGCGCCATAGACCACTTTCACAAATAGCGGCGTATTTTGTCATTTCTTTGTACTCATGTTACTTAGACCTACTGATCTTACTTTGCTTTAATCTTTTGAATTTTGCTCAAGGTGCGGTGAGAGGTTCATTCGCACTAAAACAAAAGAATGCTAAATTTGATCGCCATTATGAAAGAGGTCTATGTACGGACACAAACTTTGCTCAAAGTCGAGGCAATCCAATGCATAACCTAACCCTAACCCAAAATTACCGCTGGCTCATTAAGAAAGAATCACGCAGAAATATAAATAATCGCCAGTGAAGAGAGGAAATAACTGCACGAGATACAAAAAGAAAACGAGAAATGATGATGTTTAAAAGACTAGTGAAGCAGGGAAAGCATTCTTTAATCCCCTTTTCAAAAGAAAGTGACTACAAAACGGCAGATAATTGAGTGAAAACGGAAGGTCGGAAACAATCACTAAAAACGGGAGGTTTCCGGCCAAAACCGGAGACTGGGAATCAGTAATGGTGAAAGCGAGCACTACCAATTTCTTGCAAAGTTTTCGAGAACAAAATTACGCGCTCAAATATCAGCCGTATTGAAATCGATGCGGTTTCGGAAATAGTCCGAGCCAGCACCTTGTAAAAGCAAGGCGTAACCGCATTCAAAGTCATGCCGTTACAAATGAAACCGCGTTCGTATAAACGACCTCCATCGCGAATACGCGCATGACCAACGATACACTTACCGCTGTCTGCTGGAGAGCTGGATTTGGAGGTAAAACTCCCTGGGTAACCCCGCCATTCTTAGCAAATGATTCGGCGCTAAAGAATAGGAAACTTAGGAATCGACGACCTTTGCTCGACGACGCGGTTTGGTCACTTCATGTCACGTGTCGTCGTCATGTAGAAATTGGAGTTTACGATTCTCAGTAGACACGACGACGACGTTGTGGGCGTGTGGCAAATTTCCCGCCTTTTTTTATATTGTTAACAATGGTCTAGGAGCTTCAATACCTGCATTACGTTTGTATCTCAAGCGCTCTGACTATGTTTGCCGATATTTGGTTTCTTTATTTTGCAAGGCCGATTCCTGAGGTTTTCATTTTAACAAACCACATGATTTACGGTCGGTTGCACCATCTGCTTTCAAGATACGATCACAGCTTGCTCTCCCCTCAAAAGTTTCACAAAAGAGACCCTAATTCTTGGGAGAAAACATCGAAAACTAGCCGCGCGCTCTGCTGTTTTAAGACGTCGGCAAAGTCGTGGATTCGTAAGCTCCCTATATCGACGTACATGTTGTCATGCAAGACGGGAATTTCTTCGTGTTATGCTCTCCGTTGAATCCTGATGTTCTGCCTTCTGTAACATGCTAAGACATTGTCGATTTTGAAGCGGGGATCGAGGGTATTTTTCTCGGAAGGGACCCATTCGTTAAAATATGTCATTGTCACTTCAAGGTTAGAGAAGAAACAAAAACACGCGAATTTTATACAAGACGTATGCAACTTCGCAAGGCCGGAAAACCGAGTTAAGCTCGCAGTTAAGTTTCTTGTTACAAACAAGAAACACTGAAATACTGAATACAGTTCGATTTCTGAAGATATTTTGCACCATAACAAACCAATTGTTTTATCCCCAACAGCTAGTCACTGATCTGGTTTCACCCGGGGTTATCAGTCACCCAAATCGTAGTTTTCATATAGTTGCCGTATCGCCCACGCATTCATCTTCGATCGCGTTGGGGCGACTATATGGAAACCAGGCCCACCCCAACATGTCCGACGTAACGACATAATGCATCCCTTGAGATATGAGAACTGACGGTAATGCAACAACCAAGGAAATTTTTAAATGATGTGGTTTCCAAGAGATGAACACCAGAGCTAAAGTTTAATATGAAAAGGCTGAAACAAATTCCATTTCTACAAAAATATTGCACATGGTTACTAAGTATTCAAGAAATATTACACTATTGTCACTATAAATTCCGGCATGGTGCAAGTTACATGTTGGAATGTGTTGAAGTCAATACCTTTCGACTAACTTGTATCGTGTTCACTAAAGAACAAATGAGATAAGACATTACGCCTCGCAGTTTTCAAACGAAGAAATCCCTGATTTTGGCAACGATGAAATCTGCAAGTCAGTAAATCAGAAATACCCCGAAAGCCTATGAAAAATTCTTTTAGTATTCGAAATCAACAATTCGCCACCCGCCAATAGAAATTGGTCTACTATCCATATTGTCCATATTGAAAACGCTTCTCAGAAGAACAAGGTAAAACCGTCGATCTCGAGATACCACACCCTGGAAACCCAGCTAATCGAGGCACAAAGTTCAATGGAAAGC
>BLAZ01000129.1:947632-950132 GCA_014633955.1 Acropora tenuis | reverse complement strand
AGTAATAATGACAATAAATATAATGATGGTGAATGATGATGATGATAATAGTAATAAAAGAATTTGAATAGCCTCATTTAGTTCTCAGTTTGACCGAATCTGTCAAGTATAATTGAAAAAAAAAGAAGGAGATAAAACAAAACAAATAAACACTTTGCCATTTTAAATATGCTATCTTTAGGGCATGAAACCAAGGACCAACTATGTGTGTGACTGAAGAAAAGTTTGTTATCTAATTATAAGTCTCTGATTCATGCATGCTGTGTGTGATTTATGTAAAGATCTATTTAAGATGAATTTTCATCACCTTTTTTTCTGTATATTAAATAACATTCAATTAAAAAAATGTTGAGACATTATGTTCCACCACGGTTTAGCTTTCGTTCGAAATTACTTACCGGTAATTTTGGTGGGCTAATGTCCAATGACTGACTGTTATTTGCTTTATCATTCTTATCTTTTACATTATCATTCTTAATTATATCGTTACTGTTATATGATAAATATTATAAGATGAACATGTTTTTGTTTTGTTAAAAGCGGCCACAAGCATGAAGTGGATTGAAGCTAAAATGAAAGTAAGCAGTTGCAGGTCATTTCATTTCCTTCATGCAAAATAATGTGCAAACCGTTACATTGGCAATCTTTTTTAGTCATTCTGCTCTACGTTGTTCATTGAAGCCTTCATATCTAGCCAGTAGCTGCTGTTAGCAATATGGAATTTTTTTTAAGGTGTTCAACTCAATATTTCATGAGTGAGTGCAGTGAACAAGAAGATCAAAGCTGATTGTTATTCACGTTTGAAAAAAAGAACATGTTGTCATTCATTTGTGGTGGTAAATAGAGCGAGTGAAATGTCAGCAGCTGATCGGCAATTTCAAACATGTAACAAATTATCGTAATATTTAGTGTGTGGAGCTACAGTTTTTCGCAGCTTGGAGGAAATCCCTATAAAGCACTCCAGTTTAAGTAATTAACTAACGTACATTCAACAATTTCCCTAAAGGAGCTGGGCATCCTAGACAACCCAAACTTCAAGATTTGCTTTCTATTGGACAGTGGAGCCATGATAACTGTTTTATCTCCAAAATATGGACTTATTGAGGTGGGTGCTTTATGTCTGTGCAAAATGTTGTGAATATATAAGTTGATCAGTTGTGCCAATTAAGTTTATTTACACCTCAGAAAAGCAACTTCTTTCTCTTTTTCCAGTCTCTCCCTCTCTTTGATTTATGAATTATTTGTGTTTTGGCCTCTTGGTAACTCCTTATAACTTTTTGCGTCAATTTAATGAAGGAGATGCCTCCAAATCTTGGCATTGGTGGGCCTGTGTTTTGATGGTCTTCCTGTGTCTTCCACCTGCATAAGAAATAGAGAAATTTAGTTTGTTCCAACTCTGCACCATCTTGTTAATATCGTAGGACCCAACATACCCAGCCCCAAGGTTGATGATGAGTCTTGCTCAGCTTGTGCACTTTCTTGGGTGCCTATATTCATAGGAGGTTCCACTATGTTGAAAATACATGTATCAGTAGTGAAGTCGCATTATTAATCTATGATTACCACTTGTGTAACCCATTGATGGTTAAAGCAGCCTCAGATGGCACAGTGTAGGACCTGGTGTTTTGCCTGCATGAACAAACCCATGCTGCTCATATAGTAAATTGTGGTCATGGATTTGGCCTCTCAGTCTCACCTGGTGCTTTTGTACAAGGTAATAGTTTTTTAACGGCAAAGATTATTTTCTACTTATTAGTGATATGTGGGTTTTTGATGACATTTTCTTTAAAATCTGTAGACAAAGCCTCTTGGTGTCATCTGGGGGAAATTTGAAGAGTACAATAGCAAAAATACCATCATGTTTGATGATCTCAGGAGAAACTTTTTGATGAATCCTCAGAATGGACTTAAGGTAAGATTAATTTAGCTTCTTACCAGCATATCCATTCATGTTCAATAATTCTCTCCCTCAAGAAGGAGTGTTTCTTTCCTGGTTATCGACTTGTGGTAGTTTCATTTAAGAGGAATAAAAATTATTACTTAAATGATCAATGTCAAGAGATAAGAATGCATAATAGAGATTTTTCATTCAAAGTTTTCGTTATACTAGGTTTCCCAAATGCTTCCAGCGGGAGAACTGAGCCAGTCAGGAAAAATCTAGGTCACCGTACCCTATTTTCTTTGCAGATGCTACAATTTGCTAATTAATGCACAGTTTGCCCATGGTACAGTCGTTATAATGATAACTGATTACTGTGTACACTTGAAAGGAATGTACTGATTATTATTCATTTTCCAATTTCTCTTAAGATCCGCCCATTTCGTGAAGCTCATAAAAATAGACAAAAGGACACAGAACTTTTGAAGTTAGCAAAGTACTTGAGAAGGATAGCCAGGTTGGATGATTTGAGCGGCTTAAATCACAAGCATTGGGAAAGGTCTGTCGCACTTTGTTGAGTTAATGTCATAACAGTAGTAACAAAATACAGTGACAAAAGAC
>BLAZ01000129.1:930006-932506 GCA_014633955.1 Acropora tenuis | reverse complement strand
CGAAAAAAAATCTACGGATTTGTCCAGATGAAACCTCCCGGCCCAGCGATCTTTCCCCCTCTTGTATTCCACCACAGTCAAACCAACACGCTGGTGTTGGTGTCGTGACATCATCGATCCTTGATCCCTATTTTGGATTTTAATATTGTCTGTTGAACTTGTTTTTCATTTTTTTTCTTATCGAGGGCTAGGCTATGATATTGGTTATATGACAATCACTGCGACTTTTTTTTATTGCGAACTACATTTGGCGCCATTATTTCGCAGTATGTTTTCCGTGCTTTACTTTTTTTTTCGTAAGTCTCTTTGAAATTCTCCAAGTTTGAAGATCCTATTATGCTTAGAATTGCACTGAGTTTACAATCCTCTGTTAATAAGCGCTGAGTTTAGCGCGGTAATTGATTAAAAGGGGTTATGATGTTAACATCGAAAGGTTGTCATATGTTATATTACTATAAAAAATCAGTTTGGGAAATTTTATTCTACATCATAATGTCCTGATATGCTTTCTTCATTTCCCTATTTTGCTAGCGTGAGAATTAGTGTGCATGAGCACTTGGCCATGACCTTTGGGACGTGCATGTTTGTGGTTTATTTTCTGTTTGTAAACTCAAGTCCATTTTACCCATTTACACTTTTAAAAGCCGTTTTTTTTTTAAACTCTCCAATGTTAATGTGCTTTAATATGATATGTTTAACCAGGGGCCCTTTTTGAAAGTAGTAGTTAAGTGAAGCATGGTATGCATTAATTTTTGGTAATGGTAAAGAGGCGCTTATGGTTTGATTGCCTAGAGAAACCCAAGTTCTATCTTGTTTGAGCAATTGTGAAACACCAATCTTGTATTTTTAAAACCATGCATTGTTATTATCAAAATATATATATAAAAAAAGTCTTATTTTGGCTAATCTCGATCGAGTTGAATCGGTCCTCGACAAAAAGGGAAGCTTTGCGGAAGGAAAAATTAACTCAGTGTGTTTAAGTTCGTATTTTCCTCTTTTTCTTCGTGTTGTCGTAAATCTTTGGTAACGCGAAATCAAAACAGGTGTTCCACAGTGATATAGTCAATTTGAAGATTTTCATTTTCTTTCATATATTGTCCAATCTTGAACTCCTTACTTATTTGATTTACTTTGTGGTTAAAATTTGTTCCTATATTTTGCACTTTATGTAGAAAGAAGGAAATTTGCTCAATAGAAGAAATAAAATTTCTTAGGGGACTAGGTTTTATTTGTGCTTTGGTGGATGCTAAACAAATTATCCTTTTTTTGTTTCTCACCGTCTCAATGGTAAAAGATGCATTAACAGAAAAACCTATCATTGATTAGAAATTCTAATATGGCCAGTTGCTAGTTAGCCTAGTTCTGTAGCAATCAAGTTTTAGTTGAAATTTCGTCCTCTCCGCTGCTTGGAAAAGATTCTTTTCCGTCTCATGTTTCCATTTTATTTGTCTCATGAATCGAGAGAGAAATTTATGGTCACGTTTATCGAAAATTAGTGTTAAATTCTGGGAAGACCTTTACGACGAATAAAGAGGCAAACTGAAGTAAACTATTATTTCGCCGGAGACTCCAATCTTTTTTTGGAGCACTGGTAAATATTCAATTTTTTTTTTCAAAAAATCTCAACTGAGTATATTAGCTAGTCTGGCCATGGCACAGCATCTGAGATAATGAAAAACGGCTCAGTGATATACGTCAGCGCTTATGAAAAGGCCTATATACGTCAATGCTTTTAAGTCCTGTAAAAGAAATAAAACGGAAAAGAAATAAAGACGGGATCAAGTGAGACTGAATTTTAGCACTGTTTCCTGTGGACCTAAATATTTTAAAGTCGTAACTTTGAATGAATTCATCAGTGTGGATAAATTTAAACTATAAAATATTTGTTCGCGACCAATTTTTGAAATTCTCTTTTTAAGCTTTTCAACGCACACAATAGGAAAGATACCGGATTCCAATTTCTCGGTACACGTCTACATTACTTAAAAAAAATTAATATCACAAAGTGGCCTTTTTAAGTCCGCAAAATTAGTAATAAAAACGGGTTAATGTCAATTTCCCTTTTTTTTTTGTACTTTAAGAGAAGCCAATGCTTCCAGACTCAATTAGGCTCTTCGCTTTTGTTTCTCGTCTCCATGTTTCAAAAGGGATATCGCCGCTAAGAGGTGACAGCTATATTAACAAATGCTGCGACGCCAATTGTGGAATGAATATTGTGTATTTGGCCTTCCCTTTTCTTTGTGCATAACACCTCTCTTCTATTAAATGCAACCTATTTGTTGATTTGATTTGAGCTGATCTGTGGGTTTACCTCGGTGTAAAAACTTATGATATTTTTGTGTATTTTTTTGTTTTGTTACCTGGTGCTGGGGTTAACGTTTGATTATTGTTTAATGGTCTCCTGGTTCTTTTGTTTTACGTCATCCGTGAGTTTTACACCGAGGATAAGCCTGATCTGTAGTTTCTGTATAGTATAACTTGTGTTTCAATTTTGCTGGAC
>BLAZ01000129.1:927044-929996 GCA_014633955.1 Acropora tenuis | reverse complement strand
AATCCGGCTTCAACAACACGACCAAACGGTCCATTGAAAAGCCTTAGTTTCAATGGATCTGCTGCCAATTAGCCGATCGCTGGCAATTGTTAACAGCATGGACAAGATTATAAATATTTTCGGACAGCATTACGGAAAGGAAAACTTCCGTAAGGGAAAACTTTCTTTTTATGACATTCTTATTTTAACAAGATTGAGTAGACTTGTCAAAAGAAGACAGAGTATATATATGAGGTTTGAAAATAACTCTCTCAGTAGAGGTGAGAATTGTAAACCCTTTTGCTTTTTTTGCAATTTAAGTGCGTTTATCTCTCAATTCCAACCCTTACGCATTTGGGTATATTGTGTAATCTTTTCTGGCAAGAAGATCATCGCTACCTCTCCCCCCCCCAAGTGCCCGTATGCCTATGGGTAGGCTTGCAGTTACTGTTTAGCCCCAAGAGGCCAATTTCCGAAAAAAAGTACTCATTATATGCAATTTTGAATATTTTGACGTGGGAGAAAGAAAGTGCTTAACAATTTGATAAATTGTTTAAAATTTAGGCTTGATTATTAAAAAAAAAAGGCTGTGTAAATATGCAGTAGGTTATCAATAAAAGTCTTCCAGCCATTTCCTGTGAATGAATAATCGTAGTGATTACGGACAAAGGATTTCATTAGCTCTAAGCTGGCTGAGGTTATGCTAAGTTAAATTAAATATTCTGTTTTTGGGTCTGATGTAGACATACCAATGTAACCCTTGCGAAAAGGGATTGGGTCGGGGGGATACAGGTTTGTTTTTGCATTGCATGCGGCATATGATTCGCGTTCAAATTCTGCCGCGACCAGCACCGACAGATTTGTTGGCTTTGCCGACTTTAACTCCAACTCGATCTCAGTATAATTAGTCGACTGTCATGGCTGCGTCCCGCCAGCTGGGTTTCTTAGCGCTGTTGTGTTGATTCGAGTTAAAACTTTTCATCCTCTGCCCCAGCTTCAGAATGTCATCGTGTATAGATAAGTTTCCTTCTCAATTGTTTTTCACTCGTTATCTATTCTTGATCTATTCTAGGGCAGTCTACTACGCCTAAAACGTCAGATGAAAGAAACGAAAGATCAAAGTTAAATGATAGTTCTACTTCTTATTGTTTTTCTGTCATCTGAGACTGGAAGGCACTGTTTTGCTGCGTCGAGAAGGATGATTTATTGCGTTTGCATAGCTATTTTTTTGTACCTCGTTAATCAAAAACATGCAATGCAAAATTTTGGATTGTCACAAAAGAATCCCTGGAGATGAAAAAAAAGCTATGGAGATCACCGATCTTGCGAAATAGTTGAACGTGACACGAAAGAATCGAATGTCCAGTGGATTTTTGTGCAATGCTAAGTTGCACGTACCACTTATTGTCATCAGACAACTTTTACGTAAGTGACTGATAACTCGAACTCCTAACCATAACCCTAACCTTAACTCTAACCCTAACTATATTTCATCAAAGGGAAGTTGTAGACACTTTAATGTAACTTATTTCTTATATATGATTGTCCTGCCAAGACTTTCAGGGCGTTAAAACCTATAAAATTAATATGATTTTGAATCGTGATAAATTAATTCATATTAATTCAGCATTACTTCAGCGTGTGCCTTGAAAACTTAGCCCGGTTTACACGACAATTTTTTTGGCACGGCACCCTTTTGAATTTGGCCCCGGTGCCTAAAATTTGCGGCACGGCACCCTTAATTTTTGTCGTGTAAACACGAGTGCCCCAAAACAGACGGGGGCAGAGACCATGTGGATAGGTAGTCTCGGCCCCGTATGTTTTGGGGCACTCGTACCACGAATTTTTCCATTTACACGACAAAAATGAAGGGTGCTGGGCCGCAATTTTTAGGCACCGGGGCTAAATTCAAACGGGTACTGTGCCAAAAAAGTTGCCGTGTAAACCGGGCTTTAGTGTATCTAAAAAGTTTTAAGAAACTAAAAGCGTTAAATAAAAAAATGGAAGCTCGTTTTTAACTCCAACGCGTGTGATTCAAAAGGAGGCCTCTGATCTACTTTCTTGCTTTCTCAGTTATAATTTTTTATGCCAATGACAGGTGGCGTTACTTTGAATATTGAAAAGATGAGATGTCGGTTTTGTTACGAGGGGAACAATTTCCTGCCAGTTCGGAATGTTTTTTTTTTTTACTTCTCCGTTTCTTTCAAATAAATAACTTCTAATTGCAAATCTGCATGAGACAACAACACCTTTGGATTCAGAATTCGACATCCTGTATTAGTTTTTATTATTAAAATCATTATTTCTATATCTCTTACAAAAGCATTGACGTACAGTAGTTAGTTTTCATTATGACGGCTTTTCTATGACCTGACATGCTGACGTATTTTTCATAAGTAAACATGTTGCCCATCACTGGTAAAAGAGCTGAAAGCTGATCGAGCAATTGAGGCTAGTGTCTTTTAATTTAGATTTCGAATATTTTGCGCATAATTTGCAAACTGGACAGCAAATATAGCCGTTTATAGCTGTAACAGTTCCAAAGTTTGGTTCCTCGGTCTTTTTAAGGTATGTTTTCCAATTTGGAATTTGTTGAACCGCTTTACGTTGGTACAAAGACGAATGGCCTTTAAGTTTCATCAGTATCCTTATGCCAACTTTCTTGAAAGAGAGCAAAGAAAGAAAGGAACAAATCTTTTGAATTTTCGTTTGTACATGCATGCATACTATATGACACATGGACCAGTCTCTGTTCAATCGGACGCTAAGTCACTTCTTTTGTGTCAAGCGCTTTGCCCTCTCAATCATTCTCATAAAAATTAACCAACAAAACAAAAGAGTTTGCATCAGCCATCTCGGAATTATTAACAGACATGCAATTCCAAAAATGAGGGGACAAAAGACCTAGTGGTTGAAAAATATGACAGCAATTTTCACTTGAATTTATATACAATCATTTGAAAGTCTTATTTT
>BLAZ01000129.1:904544-907044 GCA_014633955.1 Acropora tenuis | reverse complement strand
CGACAAAATTTGAACTACTCTCATGGAAAATTTATAATTTTCGTTGCAGTATATTCCTTGTAGCGTAAATACAATAATAGCACGGTTCCGGCGGGGTATATCACTCGCCGCTTTGCGGTTTGCAACGTTATGGTTTTGAATCACTCTTGTTATTCAGTTTAAATTCCCTCAGAAACCATGTTATTGCCTACACGAATACTTAGATATTTAGGATGGCGCTCAACTGGATACATACTACTAAAGTTTTGACCATGATGTGACTATCTTGGTCCTTTGATCATTTTCAACTAGTTCGATACACTAAATTTCTTTTCGTTTTAACGTGGGTATTTCTTTTTTCTTTGCCAGCCAGCAGAAATATTGCCTGACAGTGCTGGCTCTATTCAAGAAAGCAAAACCAAGAACAACCCGTCATATAAGCCAGAGATCCCGAAAAACATTCGGTATTGCCGTATAGTTGATACAGCTCACTTGCAGTTTTTCAAACCTTGTTCACTTGTGTGGCTGGCATAGACAACAAACCGAAAATAGATAGTCCAACTGACTGTATCTTTGACAACAAAATAATGAGTATTACCCTCCGGAATGAAAGAAGGTACTTTGGATAACAAGAAAAATATACAGTTCAGGTATGAACATCAAGGGATACACATTCTTGTGACATTGTCTCCTGTTCGGACTTTCATACATGCAGCCTCAGTCCCTGATCATGCTATCATATTATCATCAAGTTCGTCATGCAACGTTCTGGAGAGTTGGCATAAGAATCGTAAATAAGTAGCGTTCCTATAACTACAGAATTCAGTACTTTCCCCAACAGAACTCAACCAATAAATGCGTTTCTTTGGTTCCTGAACATTTATGGTTAAATACATGTCCAACATGCTAGTTAACAAGAAAAAACACGCAGACCACCCCACTGTATCACTTTTTTTCAGTTCTTGCTAACCCTTTTCGCGTTTATAACCTTACCTTAACTTTCCAAGAAGTTGTGCTTAGTATGCTGATTTGCGCAGTACACTTTTTTGAATAATTGCGCCTTTTAAATTGCTGGAAGTCTACCCGTGCCAATAAGAATTCCTTGAGTTGTCATTGGATGTTAGTAACGTTTTAACTTCATTCGGTACGGAAAGGTCAGGTACGTCAAAGTTTGATTCAAAGAAAACTACGCAAAGGTTTGGTTGAATAAAACTATTTTACGTATTGCCTTGTTTATATATTTATTATATTTATAAGCACTATAGTGCCCAATTTTCCATTTTCGGTTCCCAAGAGACCGATTTCACGAACCAACGAGAGGTAAGTTCTTTTAATGAAGTTAAAACAAAGCGCCTTTTTTATCAGCAAAATACCGTAAAAGAGAAAACAAAACCACACATTGAACAAGAGGGAATACGGCCAATGAAAATGAGAGAAATGCGTTTATTTTGATGCAAATTTCTAACGTCGATTTCAAGTCTTTATTCAATGATTCACTGATTTAATATATTTGTTTTTACGCGATCTATTTGGTAAAATATAATTAACTGCGTTTGAAGTCTGGGCACAAAGGTTTCTGTCAAACTAAACGATTTAAACTTGATTAAAATAACCCAGAAGAGATTAAAACACAACTCCGGTTAAAGTGAATTGCTTGTACCAACTTGTTCAAGTTCAACTAAATCACCGGCAGAGTAATTGTCCTGACGTGTTTCATCTAAATACACCGGATATCAAAGCCTTGAAATTCAATGTTTGCAACACTTAAAGTGGGCCATTTTTTTTATTATCATATCTTAATAACATTTGTTCAGGTTGTTCACTTGGAATGATCCTTTTGTTAACTCAAAAAGAGACAAAAAAAGAGAAGAAAAATAAAAGAATTCTTATGCAAAAGTTGTATTTACAAATATATCGCTACTATGGAATTATGAATATGCAAAAGCATGGATGTAAGTTCATTTATACTTCCGCGGAAGGAAGAAGGAATCTTCTTAAACGTCTCTTTCACAGTATGAATTGATTTATAAACTATACATTAAAAATGTAAACTCAGGCATGATTGTAAGTGCCCATTTTAAATGTGTTTTTACTCAATTCACGGTATTGTTGAAGATTTTAATGTTGTATTTCGCTTGCAAAACATATTTTTCAACAAAGGGACTCGCCGTATCGTAGATACACGCATGAGCAATAATTGTTACAAGCCAATAATAATCAATTCGATGAAATCTTTCGGAAAGTGAGACAACCAAGGCTTTGATTAAAATGTTAACTAAGAGATTCCTAATAATCACAAAGTTGTAACCTTTTCAATGTTTTTCGAAATCTAGTATATGTTGGAACATGGCATGATACCATATTCGAACGTTACCAAGAAGTTACCAAAATGTTTTATTTCTATCATATTCAATAAAAAATAAAATATTCATAAAAAATACAAAAACAGCTTTCCAAGATGGACACCAATTTTGTGTAAAACCATAAAGAGGGCGAAAAAAATTATTTTAAGAGCATTTTC
>BLAZ01000129.1:866683-868905 GCA_014633955.1 Acropora tenuis | reverse complement strand
AAAAAAGATTTAGTTTTTGGAATTTTGGCACGCCAATCTTTGTGGCAGTTGAACCTTCCGCTTGACTTTGACTAGTTTCCTTGCCCACGCGCCGGATTAACCTCAGAGATATAATAAATATCTTACTAACCTCGTTTTCTCGGTCCTTACTGTAAGTTACGGATCCTCGTTTTTTCCCGTTGATTTATGGCCCGCGCGCTTCGCGCTTGGGCCATAAATCAACGGGAAAAAACTCGGTCCGTAACTTACAGTACGGACCTCGAACTCGGTTAGTAAGAGGTATTTATTTTACTATACAATTTTTATGCATGGATTAGTCGTACTGAGACAGCGGAGATTACTTTTCGCAATATTCACCTGCTCACAAAAAGAAATCCAAGGATTGCCCTTCAAATTTTTATTATTGAACAAATGGCGCTTTTTTTCTGTCAGCATGCGCAGGACAAGTGCGTCATTCTGGAGCGAAAGCATGTTGCATTGCCACCATTAAAAACACCCTGTCACATAAAAATACTTTTAACTTTTTACTTTTAAATTTTAAATTTTCTCCATGACTAAAATCACAAGAGTTTAACATTTTACCTCTTAATATAAAACGTCGCTTTCGGTCGTGTGATAAATTCGACCAAAAATCTCCAAGCCTTGTGTTTCTTTAGTGACGCGCTCACCGATGGTAACACGTGACTGCAGAAAGAATGAACACTGTGCTGTAGAGAAAAAAAAATGCTGAGACAATATCCAGAGTCTTAGAAAACTCGTTAAAAACTAATTATTATCATTGTTGATTGTACACATTTTTTGCACAGGAATGGACGGGGGCAGAGGCTGCTTTTGCACGCGCGTACATTTCGCTAAATAGTAAGCCTGCTGACAGCGCTCGTGGACTCACAGTCAGCAACTTGAGAGACGGGCAAAGGGTGCAAAAGCAGAGCTTTTTTATATCTCCAGGGACAACGTAGGTGCCGAGTAATAACAAAAAATAAATATCATTACTGCGAATTCAAGAGAACGTCTTTCGATATTTAATTGATAGTTAATAATTATAGCAATAGTTAAATTGATGGGAGTAACGAAATGTTTAATGGCTTTTTTCCGATTCATGATTATACTTACTTTCACTTTTTTTTCACGTAAACGGAACTAACATTATTCTTAAAGACACGTATAGTTTCACCAGTCACGCAAGCCGAAGCGCGAGTGCAACAAGAAGCACTAAACTTTAAAAGCGCAGGCCGGGCATGGGTACTAGCATAAAAGCCTTGTTTTCACTAGGGACACAAGCAGGAACGTAAGCATAAGTGCAGGTAAAACAGCACATGCCGTGAAAACGAGCCTACGTAAGCATAAGAGAAACCACACTAGAAGGTCAAGCGCAATTTTTTTTCTTTCTCTTTATACCTGCGCCCGTGCTTGCTTAGGTATAATGCCAAATCACCCTCGTACCCGGCGTTTTTCTCCCTTCCTCCGTTGTCGTCGGAGGACAAGGAGAGAGACCCTGCAGTAACGAGATTGTGGCCAAATGATTTTCGCCAACTTCAATGGAGTAAAAATTGCTTCTCGTTTGTGCTTGTGCTGCGTCAACGTTGATTTGATTGAGCTTGCACGTACTATTGCATCTCTAATTTTTACTCTTGTGCTTGTGTTTACACTTCTTTTTGTTTTGATTTGTTTTCGCAATGAGATAAGAGATCTTATGAACGCTCTTGTACTTGCCTCACAAGTACAACAAGGCCAAATAATGAATGAAAGTCTATCTCGTCTCAAATACGACCCTCCCTATTTTGTTAAGGCATTGTTTACATTAGCAATGCAAGCGCAAGCGCACAAGTGTGTCCCTTTATATGGTGGTTGAGACTTGCGCTTGTCCTTGTGTTGTAATTAAGATTTCTGGCTGAAGAAATCACTTGAACCAATCAGCTCAAGGAGGCGAAAGATCTCTGAAGAAGCTCGCAGAGGTGAGACACAACTACCGTTTGTGTGAATGGCCAGAGTTCAAACATTGGGACAAAATAGATCTCGCGATGGTCAGATAACTGCTCCTTAACAAAAACAGTTTCTGCACCTTCCTCAATGCTACCTAAGACAATGCGCATAAATAGTTATTCAAACAACCTTTTTTTTACTTATCATTTGATTGCTAACGTTACTCACTCTAAATAGCGGTGTTTTTCCCGTTACATTACAATGTTCCAACGTGCAGTGAAGGGATAGGTCAACTGTCC
>BLAZ01000129.1:820524-824153 GCA_014633955.1 Acropora tenuis | reverse complement strand
AAAAAAAAAAAAAAAAAAAAAAAAAAACTGCACTACTGTTAACCCGCAATCAGAATGGAGAAATTTTTTCATGTATATTATTAGTGATTAAACAAAGTATTCCGATACTCACCACTCAGAAACACAAGGATATTACGGGTATTACGTACTGAATTACAGCAGTAAAATTGATTGTCGAACGGCTATATGCTATATTAAACTGGAATTTGATAATAAGATTTTCATTCTCCTACGTAAATCAATTATGAATGTCGATAAGCCCAAAGAACAATGCTCAAAAATATTCGCTCACGACGATGCAGTTAAAAACTCATTAGATCTCGAGATTGCTTAGCTTTGCGGCAACGTGGAAGCCTTTGGTTATGCTATGGTGTTTTAAACCAGTGAAGAACTCTCTCTGGAAGGTCATTGTAGGGTATAAGCATGTCTACCGGGCCCTTGCCGATTTTAATTCACTTCTTCTTTTTTGTTCTTAATTAAGGTGCGTTACCTTTGTCAGCCTGAGAGCTGGCCGACCGAACTGGCCAGGGGCCCGTTTCTCGGAAGTCCCGAAACTTGTCGGGCGACATAATTCACTTCGTGACTTCAAAACGAAGGCGGCTCGAGGCGAGAAACTTCTTGGTTATTTGAATTTTCCATCCCTTTACAACATGAAAAGTCCAGCTTTAAACAATAAGCGGGACGAAGTTTTACAAATGGTTTTTCGAGACCGAAATTTTTCCTGGATGTTCAAGAAGTTCTTCGCCATTGGTGGGAACATGGTGACATGAATTTTTGAGTAATTTAATGGAAAGACAGGTGTTCATTGATTCCGTGTGGATAGAGTGTACCCAGTTGAAATATTAATTTTTGCTTGAGATTTTTGCGTTCTTTTGTGTTCCCGTGGTGTAAGGATAGGCCGCAAATCGTCATATTGTGGTGGGTGTGATAGGGAAGATTAAGATGGCACGCATCTGCGTCGTTTTTTTCTACATACATCTCGTCAATGTTCGCGAAAGCGGTCCGCTAATTTTGTCGCTGTTTAGCCTATGTTGATCGTCGACTTAGGCAGTTGTGAACTTTGCCTCTGTACACTGTGTATCGAAGAATTTTCAATTTTTGTGACTGTTGTCGGAAAAGGCGCCCACTTGAACCGCTGAAAAATTCGCCCATTATTTTCACCGTAAATTCCGTATAGGAACGGATTTAAAGCTGCGTTAAGCAAGAGCAGTAGTTGAGACGTCCGAAATATGTACCCTCCGCCAATTAGATGAAAGTACATCATTGTGCGAACCGTAATAAAAGGTGTCCAGCAAACAGTAAACGCTACCGTCAACGTGGCGAGAGTTTTGGCAACCTTGCGGTGGTGAGTTGAATACACGTTTGTAAAAGCGTTCCGTATTGGAAGGACTCTTGAGCGTAAAGTCTTAAAGACGGAAGTTTGTGCGCAGATCATGTATGTTAGGGGAATGATAAAAGCAAAGACCGCGTGGATGCTGTAGTAAATTTGTCTTCGTAAATCTCCAAATGAAGCGTTGGAACAAATGACTGAATGATTTGTACCCATCTGAACCTCATAAGCATAAAGCAAAGGTGACCCGATCAATAAACTTGCGATCCAAATCAAGACGAGCTTTTTGTAATTGCCGTCGGAAGCGTCCATTCTTGTGCTGAACGGTGTAACTACAGCCTTGCGTCGCACAGAACTAATGACTACTAGAGTCATTATTGAAGCAGTATAACATGCCTCAATCAGAAAGCCTTGTAGCTTGCAAGATACTTTCCCACCAAGCCAAGTCCACAAAAAATTGATACTGTTAAATGTGGTCAAAACTGTGAAGGTTAAATCAGCGAAAGCCAAGTTTGCGATGAACCACTTTAAAGGAGATTGTCGTCTCTTTGGTACCTTGTAACAGCTGTATAGAACAACAACATTTCCCACGATCGACAGAAGGAAAACTACAGAATAAAACAAAACGAAGGAAACTATTATGGCTGTTGGAAACCCATCGCTTGTGGCCATTATTATTACATCTCCTTCAGGAGATAATAGCAAAGTTCAGTTGCAACAGTCGTTCAGTGGATACTTTGTCGTTCCCAAAGCCAACTTAGTAGAAGATACAATCAATCGTGAAGTTTGCGTTAGACTGGATTGAACGTCAAGACTGAATGGTTCACTTATACCTGTCGCCCACTTATGTTATCCAATAGAGAAAGTTTATTTCAGATCTGCATTATAAATCACTTTCACTGTGATGACTTGATCGCATCAATGTCTTTTTCAGTGTTTTTCAATCATCATTTTAAACTGCAAAACAATGAGGCTCTAATCTTAATTATCGCTATGGAAAAAGGAATTGTCTTAGTGTTAACATTTACCGTTGTTAATGTTTACAGTAATTTGGATCTTAGTTTTGTTTGGTTTTATACCGAATATGACAGAAGCACTAAATGGGTCGCTTTTGTTAACTGACAACTCACTTCTCCCTGGATGGTCTCAACGATTTAATGTCTCCAATTAGAACCATCCGTTCTTATTTCGGTGATTTTTCGTCGGCTGTTCCCCCTTTTATCTCTATAAATCAGTCATTTAAGTTTTGAAAAGTCTCCAATATTCTTTCTTGATGTGGGTTATTTGTCTTTAAGATCCCATACCGTCATTTATGGTAGATTCATGAGCAATTTGTAATGCAAACTTTCTTGTCGGTTGTTAATGTTTCTAGTCTAGTTGTTCATGGTTCGCTTATTCAGCATTTCACCCTGAATTGGAATAAATTTTAAATGACCTGTGATGTTATCTGACCATTTATGGCAGACGATGAGAATGCCCTATCATGTTTTCTGCAGCTGCCTAATTTCACTGTGAGTCTTCTTAAATTATTGTTATTGCCAAGTAAATTGTTCTTGCCTTTGAAAATTATCATTTCCGTTTTCCTTGTTGCCCTTTCTAGGCAGAATCTAGGAATCTTTTGCTCAAGCGCTACTGTTCGTACTTTCTTTCAATGTGGATATTCCAGAATGCACAATAATTTTTCGACGAAGGAAAACGCATGCTATTCTTGCGGTTGCTCGCGGGCTCAGGCTTGATGCCACCCTGAGTTAAGCAATTTCGTCTTGTGGACAGGCTTTATAAAAATGCCTCGACCTCATGCGACCGTGGTGGCATTGTGACTAACACATGCCATGTGATTCAATCGTCCACGCCATGTTCGTAGTGTGATTTGACTGTGCAAGTTTTTCGATCGCGTGGAAGTTTGCTGTTTTGTGTGGCAGTGAGATTTGACTGTTCAAGTTTTTCGAATTTTCCAAGTCAAGGACGTGGACTGGAAAGTCAAGGTTTATTGATTTAGTCACCACCGCCGAGAACAACGTGGTAGATATTGAACCCTCTCAATGAACAATAAAAGTATTCATTTACCTAGTTTTGAACATTCCCACAGACAAGTTCCTGAAGTTCCCAGTTGGCTACACTTTGCAATTGTTTTTATTTATTATTACAGTAATAATTTTTTTGTCGTTGTCAAATTTCATATACTTAATAACATAATTATAACAAATAATTATTAGCTTATAGTAACTAAGTAACTAATTTGTAGTGCTTTAAAATGATTTCCATTTATTTAATGCTGAATTTTGTCATATTTCTCAAT
>BLAZ01000129.1:810524-813024 GCA_014633955.1 Acropora tenuis | reverse complement strand
TCATCACTTCCCCATTGAAAAATACTTGTTTTGTTTTGCTGTGTAGATTTGTTTTAGCTAAGATGCATGTATATCTAGAGGCATTTGGAAACTGTCTGCATTTAGGATATCATCTTAACTTAGCAAGCTAGTGTGCATGTGACTTTTCTCGTCCACACCTTTCCTGGTTCAAGCGTAATAAGTAATAAGTCAGCTTAGGATAAAGGTAGCACATAACAGTCAAGGACTAATAAACTTGCGGCCCTGTAAGTCATGCCACATGCTCGCATGAGTCGCTTTTCACGATGGCGAAAACCAGAGTACCTGCGGAGAAAGTTGTCGAGTTCGGTTGAGATCAACTGATCCCCCCGTCCAAGAGGACTTAACTTCGGTGGAAAGTTGGGAACTTGTATCTCCCTTTGGTGCAAGCAGTGCTCCCCTAAGTGTAACGCTGTTGTATACCTTTTAACCGCTTTCAAGAGTGTTTTTAAAGTCTAGGAGGCGCCCTCAGTGTTGTAGCAAGATCAGAATGCTGCTTTTCAATTGATTTATCATGTGCAGAAAACTTGAGGAGCTCTGGAGGGTTGAATTCGCTCCTTCTTCCATATCCAATTCCTATTCGGTTTCGCTTGTCAGTCAATCCGACCACTAGCTAGGACTTCTCGTCGCACCTCGTTACGAAAGCCGACTCAAGCCGAAGAAAACTCCATAGTTCCAACCCTTCCTGAAGTTTTGTCGACAAGGAATGTCGTTTGATTTCCCAATGATAATAAAAGAAGCTAGGGGAATGCATTGCTACTCAAACTTCAATTTTCTGTTTTTCTCACTCGTTACTACTTCGTAAAAAGTTTGATCGCCCGCTCTTTAACAAAGAACTAAAAATTTGTAAATTATTATTTGACTTCCGTCTCTTTTGTAGAACATTAAGTTTCTCCTACGCTATGCATATGTTCTTTCGTGCTCCTCATCTGTTTATGCTAAATTAAAAGAAACATTGATGTTAAAAGGGAGATTAATACATCATAAACAGCACATCTTCTTTCAACGGCAAACGTCCCTCTGAAATGTGCGTTTGGTCAAAACACCTTCAATTTGCTGGATGTCAATTAGATATTTTCTTTTTTTCTCTTCTTTTATGAAATATTTCTGGAGCTTTATGACAAGATCTAAAACAAAAAGAATCAGCCCGTCTAGGTTACTTTGAGAGAAGTCGCAAAAGCTTTTTGACCTCCATTTGCCGAAAAGCTAAATTATCTCCAAGCTCAGCTTCTCCGTATTCGTAATGAACATGACGGATAGGCAAATGGACACCTGATAAAGTTAACGTCTTCTTACGCAAATTCCATACAGTAATGGATCTAAAACTGTGTTTAGCACAATCAGAATTTGACATCCCCGCCAGAAATATCCTACGGGCATCAAGTGAAAATACATCAACGTGCGAACAACAATGAAAGGTGCCCAGCAAATAATAAACGCCATGGTCAACGCCATAAGGGTTCTGGTTGCCTTTCGAAGGCGGAGAGAAGAGGCTGCTATCAAAATGTTTTCTGTTGGGGCAACTCTCGACATTAAAGCAAAAAAGACTGTACTTTGAGCATATATCATATACAGTAGGGGAACCAAGAAAATGAAGACCGCATGAAGACTGTAATACACTTGCTTTCCTAGAACTCCGAAAGAGGAGTTATTGCAAACAAGTGAGCCATCTTTATCGACTTTGACTACGTAAGCGAAAAGCAATGGAGATCCAATCACAAAGCTCGCTATCCAGATGGCAATCGACTTTCTGTATTCACCGTCGGGATCGCTTGCTCTGGCGATGAAGGGTGTCAGAACTGCCTTCCGCCGTTCAAAGCTTATGACCGCTAAGGTGATGATCGAAGTATTATAGCATGCCTCAACCAGAAATCCTTGTAACTTGCAAGTCACCGTTCCACCAAGCCACGTCCACGCAAAATTGATGCAATTCAATATACTCAACACTGTAAAAGCCAAATCAGAACAAGCTAAGTTAGCTATGAACCAATTTATCGATTGCCGACGTTTTATCGCCCTATAACAGATGCGGAGAACCAAAATGTTTCCCCCGACTGACAGTACAAATACCACTGAATAAAACGAGATGAATGCAATGGCTACAGCCGATAACATTGTCATCCTCTGCTAAACTACTTGCCACAGAAGCTTCAGCAAGGGAGTGGTTATTTAAAGGCAATTACCACGTGTTACCCGCAGCTTCGGAGAAAGGAAATTGGTGTTATTCACGTGCAGCTAGCCTGAAAGACGCCGATAATCCTAATGTTAGACATTCAGACATTCATTTCTTTTTTTTATAGTACCACTCAGAGGGGGACCAAATATATTTTTTATAAAATATTCGTTATATAGAGTCAAAAGGCGAACTGCTATATCTCTTGTTTTTTTTTTCTTACTTTAAATTTGTAATTATCGTTTTCTTTGAATTCTTTTTTTTTCATCAAAGTCAAAATCTTTTATTTGTCATCCGGCTGGATCAAAG
>BLAZ01000129.1:766926-769426 GCA_014633955.1 Acropora tenuis | reverse complement strand
GAATGCGGAAAGAAATTAAAAAAACTGCTACACGCCGTGACGTACTTAATTATGTAAAATTTTCTCTGCATATGCTTGAAAAAAAACCATTCGAGTCAGTCCTTTGAGAGCATAATCATTTGCCCATTTTCACTAAATTCAATTTGAAGTTATTCCAAAGGACATGAGAACCCGAACATTTTTCAATCAGTTCCTCCTTTGCCTTCCGATTCATACCAGTTTAACTTCTGAATAGTTGCTACACTAAGGTTGATAACAGTTCACTCATCAGCCAGGTGAGCTGATATAGCTTGTTGCTACTTTGGCTAAAAATGAAAGCAACTTCAAAAGTTTCGATTCAAGAGCCAACGTTTCGACACTCCTGTCCAGTGTTTTCATCAGGGATGACCTAAAGTTGTTACGCAACTCCTTTTTTACACTCACTAAAGTCAGCGTTTATTCTTATGAACAAGGTGTGCTATACTTGTACGTGTGTCCCAAACAAAGCGGAATTCAAACCGCAAAATTATCATAGTTACTGTAGCGGTAAATCGTTCTCCTATGTTCCATTTGTCGATACATTATGGCCGATTCTATATACTAAAGAACTGTCTTTGTCTTCATGCTCAGCGTCAAAACGAATCAGCTAACCAGTCGATCGTTGCCTCCTAAAATATTTCCTTCAGTTAAATCTAGCATTCTGTTACCTAACAGCGATCTTTGCTCATCGATTTTGGTAATGTGTTTATGTGAAGGATGCACCAAAGCGGAGATCTAATTGGAGTTGATTTTCAATGCAATGCATGTATATGTTTTAGTCTCGTTGCACTTCGTTTGCGAATATTGAATCTGTGTGATATAATTACAAAAACATAATATGGCGTGATAAAAAACTTGTGTACGAAATCAGTGCGCAGGAGGTGTGTACGGTTGGCGTTTTTTATCTGAAGTTTTGAAAAAAAGATACGTTTAAGCGGCGAAGTGACAACCTAAGTGTCAACTTTCTGTTCAACGCCACGTTAGCTATTTTTGAACTACTAAATGTTTTTAAACCAGAAAAATGGCCCCAAAATTACCATTGCCCTTACGTTTATGTTCAGCCCCACAATTTGCAAGAAAGTCCAATATTATTTAATTGAAAGTGAACGCGTAAACTGCCCAAATACCTTGCATATCGTTGTTCAGATTAGCCTATCTCATCTTAGTTTCAAGTAACATTTTATCACCTACACCTCAATATTGACCTAAATGTGCAACTCGGCAAGTTGCGCCATGTCCGCGAAATAGATTTGACCGCGCATTTCCGTGCTCAGAGAGGTGTGGATCTATTCCCTATTGCACGTCAGAAACTGCTTTGCATTATGTTTGAAATGCTTTAGAATTGCTCAACAGCTTGTGGCATCTGATAAAGAAAAGCCTCACAGGGCCCTCTTAACTCGCGGTCGGTCGTGGGGCAAAATTACAGCTATTTTGCAGGCCTCTGGTATCACTTCAAGTTAAGTCTCATTACGACGCGAAGGGGGTAAAATGCATTTTTTGGAGATGGAAAGAGTTTTTTAAGCAACGAGAGTTGTCTGAGTTTTGGAGCACTTAAGATGTCAAAATTCTTTCGCCTGTCAGCGGCCTCCTCTGGGGAACACGTTATCCCCCATGAAGTTGATAACATTTCCCGCCGGTCTGTATCGACCCACCACATAAGTAGAACCACCGTCGCTTGTCTTTGCTCGGGCCATTCCCAGCTCTTTGGTTCCTTTCCACACCACCTGCGTAAAGTGACCAGTCCCTCCCTGCCATCCACCACGTCGGAAATTGTAATCTTTTACCTCGTCGTACCTGAAAGTAATTGAGAATTGAATCGTCTACTGAAAAGAGAATTCGAGGAACTTAGCAGATATTGTGCAGATGACTTGGAACTCTTGATGAGAAGGTAGCTGGAAAAATAGCATCATAGGCAACACCGCTAGCTTGAGACGAGCAGCGTGAAGCCAAAAATGACTTTGAACCAAAATATCCGGTCCACTTCCAAACGCTCAAACGGATGGAAATCCCTAAATAACAATGGGCAGAATCAGTTTTTCTGAGCCAGCAAGAATGAGCACCCGCAGCAAGCCACTCATGTTTTAATATGAAGTATATATGAACTCTAAGGAGTAATATAATTTAGCTGCAATCACCCTTTGCATTCGGGCATTGTCTGACTCATTTCGAATTAACATCTCACTGTTTCTCTTACCACATTTTTGTAGCCTCCTCGCCAGCAGAGTCAAACCTTCCCGTGAACATTGCCAGGTTCTCTCCAGCGTTGTTTCTCTCGTTCTTAGACGAGTGCTGCAAGGTTCGAGCTCGAGCGAGCTTCTCTGCCCAAGCCTGGGCCTCCTTTGCCAAGTCATCTGCCCATTTTAAAGGTGGAACACCATGCATCGAGCGAAATTTGTTGTGCGTGTCCAGTGCTTGCTTGGCAAATGATCCGTTTGGGGAGGAAGTAGCTGAACTTGAAGGTGTAAATTTCTCTTCTAAATTG
>BLAZ01000129.1:721916-724416 GCA_014633955.1 Acropora tenuis | reverse complement strand
CACTTCACCGCCATTCCATAATTTCGAAGGATCGCTAATAAGTGCTCTGATTTGAACGTTGCTGACACTCCTCGATGATTCTACGAACTTTCGTTGTCTCTCTGTCAACTTTATGTCTCCCTCAAATAAATCCATTCCCATGTTCAGCTCACCGTATGTTGCTGGAAAATAAAATAATATTGAATAAGAAAATAAAAAATCGCAACACCGAAGGAATAATTCAATGAGCACAACGTCAAGAAAAGAAAAAAAAAGAAAGCTTTCACTGTGACTTTTATTTTTTTTAAGAGAAAAAATCCAACACTGTATCTTTGGATAGTTGTTCTTCATTTAAAATATAAATATAATTAATTTTTTTTGAATTGATTAGCTCCTATATAAAATGCTATATTTGTGTCATCTGGTAGGGCATTTCATAACATTAAGGCAGCGACAAAGGAAGTGCGTCTTTAAGCTGCGTATACTTGAAACAGAAGTAGAGCACAGATTTCTGATATTGTGCAATCATTGATGAGGTCTTGGAGATATTTTGGAGGCAATTTAGCACCATGTTAATTTGAGAAAAAGAGTGGATGAAATATGTTCACCTTTCTTGGAAACTGTTATCCGGCGCGCATTATTGTTCCGAACGTATTGAATTCGAAGTTTCTAAATCCTTTACCGTTTAGAGAGCCAAGTACTAGGGCATCGCAGTTATCTACTTTTGTTCAGTGATTCACAAATAGAATGAAAATATGATAGCTTATTATATAAGCTGGAGTGCTTTATAGGGATTTCCACTATTGAGAACTTGAAAACCCCATCTACACACTTAAAAGATTACGATCATTTTACATGTGTTTGAAATCGCCAATCAGATGCTGACACGGCAATCGCTATATTTAGCGCCATGAATGAATGGCAAAGTGAATTAAGTCGACTCAACATGTTAGTAAAGAAATTCAGTATCTCCGCTGGCCCATCTACTGTTTTTTATGTATCTACTTTTGGTTTACAACAAGGAGCATTATGTAAATACACAAGCAGATGTGCCACTCATATCATTGGGAAACAATCATCTGCAAAACTGAACCAAATTAATTACCTTCTATCTCTTCATCATTCATCTTCAGCATTGTTGGGTCTATATTCGGATCTAAATCATTGACATTGTTCTGTGTATCTAAACTAGAAACTGAAAAGAAAAATGAATCAATTTTTTCCCATTTACTTTCCTTCTCCTTTTTACTACCCTCCATGTCTGCCCCACCCTCCTCTCTCGTACGCCTTCACTCATCTCCCCTACCCTCCATCCTCTCCTAGCATGGTAGATCCCTCTTGGTACTTGAGTGTGCAACATTGGCCAAAAGTGAAGGCTGTATTAAAGCTCAAATTGTTTGGCTGACAATTCTCTCGAGTGGGAAGAACAATTAATTGAACAATCTGTTAACGTTTATAACGTGTCTTTGCTCCAAAACACACACCAGACAGAACAAATGGAAATCACAGGAGTTAACTAACCTACACAAATCAACAGATTACACAAAAGCAGTATCAATTGGGGGCTGAAAAGTTCCATCTTTCCGCAATCTTGAGGTTTCTAAGACAGGGTCAAGGTTTTAAAGAAAAGAATAATTAGTGATAATATTTCTGATGGCAATTGGAAGAAGTTCCTCGAAGGACCTTCATTCGATAGTCTGGAGTAAAACGTTTTTTACTACTAACTTCAGCGCAGTATAAAATGTTTGAGAAATGTTTTAATTCACACCCTTTGATAGATTTTTTTTATTATTTTCTTTTTTACTGTGGCAAATTATGCTTCTTCAGAAGAAGATACATGATAATCATTTCCAGGTATCTTTCACCAATATACACACTCAGCCGCGTTCCATAATTTAGGTCTATATTACAGAAGGGAAACGAATTATAGTTTCCTATAAGAGGAACAGACTCGTACTTGTGTTATTTTCTTGTCCCTTAATTTGGCCACAAAGGGCAATTTCTTTCACCCTCGGCACTTTTCGATTGTTCAGGTAAACGAAACGAAACAGTTGCATTGATTTCCTCACGAAATACTAAACGATGCAAGCGGGAAATAGGGAAGACTTTCAAAGTACCTATAATTTCAAAGAAAAAGTTAGAATAGTTTCAAAACAAGCACACAAGAAGTACATACTGGTATATGCTTTCTTAGTATTCCAGTCCCTATGGCTGAAAAACTGTCACGAGAAAGTCTCGCGAGTTGATCATGAGTTTGAGGCAGCATTTTACTCATCACATGGTGGCCAAGAGCAATAATGAGTCGAACTCAAAGAAGAAATTTTATAAAAGCGCTCCGTAGTTCTTTATTTCCAACGGACATGTTGTGACAAATATGCTTGCATCAATTGACCTTAACTTCTGACTTTAGCGGTTTAGAGCAGGTACCCGGGAAACCGGAAAAGAATCAGAAACAGTGATTAGCAATTTTTCCGAGTTTGTACAGAGCATATGCTTCCATTTGTATCTTTGCTTCATGCAA
>BLAZ01000129.1:686675-689175 GCA_014633955.1 Acropora tenuis | reverse complement strand
CTCTTGCACTTTTCATGCATGGGAAATTTTAATAATGATATTTGCTTCTTGGTTTGTTCTATTATTCGAAGAAGTCACTTTGGAATGGACGAGAATGGTCACGTGTAAGACATTAATTTTACTCACGTTTCAGTGACCACACACGTGGTCCAAGAACGTGCAAAACCTTTCGACTTTTTTGCTGGCGTAGTTGCTGTTGTTACAGTTTCATTAGTGGTTTGACGCATAAACGAGGCTTATGGGTCATTTATCATTGTTTTGAACTATTAGCCTCGTCTGAATGCAGTCTTAAACAAGAGAAGCTTCGCTAGGAGGCTCAACTGTAATAGCAGCTATTCTCTTAACCTGTTTCCTTGTTATCTGAAATCTGTTAGATTGTGAAGAGAAAGAAGCCGTTTTCGCTATGAACGGTGTACAAGTGATATTCCAAACATTCTAGACCGCGGTTTTGTCCAATCAGATTGTTGAATTTTGTTGTATCCAGTCCTTTTGAGACCAAAGTCATTTCATAAAATTTCTCATTATCATAATAAAGTTTTAGTCATTGAAGGTCCCCTAATTGTGATCAACAGCCAAAATTCTCAGGATCGCCAGGGTTGCCCACAGTGGACTCTCATTTAGAAAAATAGGCAGTCTATGACTACATGCGCCTAGTGATATGAAAAATGGTATCATTTTTGTGCCTTGAGCTCTACGAGCACTAGGCACAAAAATTCCAGCATGCAGGATGTTATGTTACAAAGGAAATCGAAAATAGAACTACATTTAAGATCAAGCTAAAAAGGGACAAAACAATTAATAAAGTCAGCTATAAGAAAGAAGCAGCCATAGGAACGAACAAAATTGATGACTTTTATTATTACTGATTTTAGATTTTTCGATGTATTTTAGTATATTAGCATTACATACTTTTATTTTTTTACACTTTTATTTGGCGGGTCCACATCAGCTTTTAAGGTTGCCTTTTCCGACCCGCCTAAACAAATAAATTTATGTATGTTATGTATGTATTCCGTTGGCCAAACGTCAAGATATAAATTAATTTTCTGACCAATTTATTTTAATGCTTTATGTGATCCACTGCCGACCTTTCCAGCACAACGCAAACTTAACTTCGTGTCTGCATTCCCTTAGGGGTCACAGCCACTGATCTATGTGGTACATTATCTATTTCTTTTTTTTTTCTTTTGTGAAATTCTGAACCACAAATATCTTCCATCTGTCGGATAGCAAATGGCTCAGGATAGGTGAAATTTAAGCTGTCCCTGGTTAAGAAGCTAGTTGTTGAGCTAGCATACAATTTGGCTTCAGCGATTGGGAAAATTGTTCGAGGGAAAAGATCAGAGAGGCAGTGGGAAAATATGACGGATGGAACTGGATAAGAAAATATACGTCGCCCATAAGTTGGCAGTTTATCCTCTTCAAGCATCGTCACACAATGAAACTCATTCTACGTAGAAATATCAGTCAATACATGGAAATGTAAGTTCAAATGTCTCCGTTAATCTAATGATTCTTCGTTCACTCAAACGACCATAGCCCAATGCCAGGTTCCGTGCCCACAGTCCTGGTTAAGAGCTTATCTCGCTTTTGTCCTCTTGACTCTTGTCAGAATTGCGTCATTATCATCGTGTAAGTTAATTAAACCAAATGCATTTCCAGCCTTCGTCACGCTCGATCGATATTAACTTATCTTTGCGAAAACTGACATTTCCGGAAAGAGCAATTTGAAATTGGTTAAATTTCGTTGCAATTACGTCGAGGATCTACAGGAACAAGAGGCTGGTAGGATACCCCTCACTCAAAATTCCCAGAAACGATTTAACTGGTTGTGTTGAAAAGTGGGATCGGATTAATTAATTGGAAAAGCTAATCATAGAACGAGGCATCTAGATGAGAAATCAGCATGCGTACTTGACGAAAGACGTTTCCTCCTACATTATCCACATCTGTTTTTCACTCATTTCAGAATCGGAAAGTGAAACATACTAGATTCTCAAATAGGTCTATTAGATGTGAAAGGCTTGTAAACCATTCCTCCATGCAACCAAACAATGTAGCAAATGTATCTACAGTCATTTTGCAAAGACTGTGTTATTTGTCACCTCAGTCAGTGAGGTGTTACCGTCAAATGCTTTTTTTTAATCTGTGATTACTTGGCAAATGGATGCCTCGTGTTCATGTATCACATTACGATAGGAGATTAAGTCCAAGATTGCGCTCAATTAGATACCTGCCAGCTTCAATTACGCATTACGAACTGTCCTCGTTGACTACATCATTACTTCAGGCTTGAAATACGGACAATAAAGATCATTAAATGTCCCCCTTACTTTAATCTTGAAAGAAACAAAACAGTAACCTTAAACCTAACATCAAGAAAACGAAACCAACACCAACGTTGTCCAAAACCGTGAAGAAAGGTGATTCACGGTTCGACTTAAAAGGGTCACCTAAGCGTGCATCGGATTGCGCGCATTTTTTGACACAAGTGAAGATC
>BLAZ01000129.1:648315-650815 GCA_014633955.1 Acropora tenuis | reverse complement strand
CAGGTGCCTCTAACATTCACAGTAGTGTGCAATGCCTTCAAATGATGACACCCAGTCCCGTTTACTCTCAGAAGTACTTGGGTTCATTTTGTTCACCAATTAACCACTTTCCGTTCGAATTTCTGGGGATGCACAGAAAAGCCCTGTACCTGTGATTTTCAGACTTGACTGGAAACTACCTATATAGAGTTAGTTCTTGTCTTAATTGGTGGAAAAAAGCAAAAGTCTGGAGTGGCGAGGACGACAAAACCGGACGCAAGAAAAGCAGACAACACAGCAAATAGGATGTGCAGGCGTTAAGTTGCATTTATCAGGTTGGGCGAGCGTGTACACTTTCAACGTATATTATCGCGGTATATGAGTATAAGAGAGGACTCCATGCAGAGGAAAATCTTTAGTTACCGAAGAAATTTGGAATCATGTCGTTGGAGTCTAGAAACATTAGTTATATGGGTCACGTGATGAGAAAAAGTGTCGGTTTACCTTTAACTTTCTGTTCTTCTGATGATAAGAACAGCCACAAAAACGAGGATACGCCTAGCAGACCGATGTAAGTGAATGTTCTTCGTGAGCAATGCATTCTGTTGAAAGACAAGTTAGAGAGACCTGAATCAGATGGACTCACATTAATATCGACCCCGCCGTGGCACCCATGCACACAAGCGTGTCACATAGATAGTGTCAGCCGACAGCCACGCGTGGACAACTGTTATGGCTTTGTTGGGCCTTATATCGGCATAAGGATAAGGGGTTTAGCTGCAGGTATCCAAGTACCGTTCTCTCTTAGAAAAAGACTTGGAAAAATGATGTCTTCGTTGGATGTTACAACACAGCAAACAAAACCCCACTTTAAAGTAAAGCCCGGTATTTACTAGCGACGCAACCATAAGCATTAGCATAAGAAGCTTATGCGCCAGTCAGGACGGCCGCGGCATAAGCGGCAAGATTGTGTCAATGAAAGTCACTGTTAAATTGGTTCCGGACGGTGTCAACCAATCCAGGCCCTCCATAATCGCTATGACTTAAATGAAACCACAATTGGATAAAGATCTCTAAATGCAAAGAAATGAAGAAATCAATAGCCGCCTGGGGGTATAGAACTGTCAGCTTTGAAATTGAAAGATATTTATTAGTTGCTGTCTTGTTGTTGCTTCAAAATTCCAAATGAAGAGGAGTATGGTGGATTGACGTTTTCGTTTCTTTTGTTTTGTGGTCTAAACACTTGTATTTGCCGACAAAGGCGTCTCCGAGTCGATCAGTGATACAATTTAACATTCTGTAAAGAGTGATCAATAAAAGTTTTCATTACTTTTGTTTTATTTTATTGCGCAGACTAAATTAGGAAAACAGGGTATACAAAATTCGAAAAGTGAAAGAAAGACGCCTACAGCTTTCGATATCACTAATTCGATTCTACATAAAATGTTGCATTTTGAGAGTATTAAATTTCGTAATTTCTGTGCCAACGAAGTGGAAGCGAGGCCCTTGTATAACATGGTTCCTCGAATTAAACCGATCCGATTGACGAAACAGATGGTTGATAACCATCTGTTTCGAAATCAAACGAAATCGAACAAATTCTGACACGGATGAAAACATTCTGTGGACTTACAGCATGTTCTTCGCTTAGTCATGTTAACAGATTGACATTGAAACTGTATTAAATCAAGTGCTTTTCCACGTGTCTGTCTTTCTTCTGTTGATAGCATCGTGTACTTTACTTAATCCCTTGGTAATATTTAATCGACGTTCAATCGAAAATTACTTGGTTGCATGCTTTCGGCCTTGCGAACGATTTCTTATGTTTATACGTAGTGGAACGATAGAGCTGAGGGACCTCTGTAAGCGTTTTTTGCAGACACTTAGAGAAATGATCTATTTTGATGAAGTCAAACAGAGCACTTCGAAGACGAAGTACATCAGATGATTCAAACGTGATAGGCTCTCGAGTTTGAAAGGTCTTCGCGGGTAGAACGCTTGGACATTACAGAAAGAGATGTAAAATGCCACTTGAGCACTCATTGCAGCTACACTTCGACAAGCTCCAAAGGTTAATGAAAACCAATGCTTACGTACCTTCTCAGAAAAGAGCCGAAAAGCATCACCTCGGAGGCCACGTGCCGCAAGGGCCTCTACATTTTTTCGTTCAAAATAACAGCTACATAAAACGCTTTTTGAGTGACACTTCGTACTTGGAAGCAGAGGGAAAAATGGATTATGTTAATCCAAGTCAGTGATGAATCGAACGCGACACAATAATGGAGAGCAGCTGGCCTTGGAGGAATCTCATTTGCAAGTGAAAGAGAAAGCGAAATTTGGTGTTGGGTTACCACGGATAAAAAATAAAGCGCCCCAGGAAATGAAATCGCGGTTTGTTTTTTCACAAACGCATTCGAATTGACTTTGTTAGTTTTCTGCCCCAAACATTTCCTACGTGAATCTAGAGGGTTTTCGTCAATTTCGAAAGACAGGGCTTTGGCGTTTAAGGTTAGTGGTAAAC
>BLAZ01000129.1:613315-615815 GCA_014633955.1 Acropora tenuis | reverse complement strand
TCAGAAATGAATTGTGGCAATCGCATCGCGAGTTTCTGCTATACGTAATCCTGGCACAGCTCGGTGTTGCAACCCATACGAATTATTTCCTCCGTTTTCCGGCTTTGTTTGTTTGTTGTTTGTTTGCTTTTTTGGTTTTTGTCTTTTGCCACGAGAGTTTAGGACATATTTCACTTTAAACGCTCCGCACGTTCTAAAAAAAAAAAATGACGTCGCCGTTATGTCATTCGCCAGGAACGCACCTTGTGCTTGTCATCTGTAGCCCGTGACGCAGCACTTTTTTGTTTTTGCCTTTTTGTTGCACCTTGTTATTTCCTACGGGATGAGACGAGCCGTGAAAACGGTGATGAGGATTGGTAATCGAAAAAATGATGTTCAAGGACGACGTATCTGGCAAGAGGCAATAAATAGTCAGGATTTTTTTTATTGTCTAGCAAGTACAGTTGCATAAAAAAAGATAGAATGAATCACCCAGGCTCGGTAATCCCTGCCACTCTATATCCGTCATAGAAACGCTGGCGTGTAGTAAAGGCGCATGGTCTGTAAATAAATATATCTTTCAGGAAAATTAAACTGTAGTGAAATCTCTCCACACGGGATAGGAAACGTAGACATTTTGGCTTAATTTTTTAACATAACTTTATTAAGAACTTTCTTGTGCTCCTTTCAGCCTAATTGACTCTTAGTAATGCAATTACTCCCTCAGTTATTATGTATTTTTTCGTATTTTTTGTTTTAAATCGCTTCTTTGTTTTCCCCATTCATCAAACGAATCGATCGTCAACGCATGTGAGTTTTAGACTGGAAGATAGACAACAACGCATCCTGAAAAAGCTCGATCAAAGCAAAGTTAGGAAATCTGTATGAGTTTGACCAAACCCAAACAAAAGACAATTATCTGTGGTCGTGCTGCGAAGACGATACAATCGAACCTCAATGCTCACACAATAGGCTTTGGAAAAGCCATTTCTTCCACAGAAGAAATCTAACATGGTTATTTGGTGTGTTTTTTTTTCAAGCCGTCTCTTACGTAGAACAGATCTAACATGAAGTTAGCCCTGATAAACATCAGTTAAGCAGTAATCCTATTCGTCCTTGAAATACTTTTGACACCTACCCTTTCTACTCCCAAATTGGTAATTTTTGATCATTTTGCCTTTAGAGACTAAGCAAAATGTCTGAAAATGGCCTTATTCTCCACTTTTAAAATCTCATTTCTCTGCTCTTTGGTGATTTTTAGCATGTTTTTGGCATTTTCAACTTCAGGTCAAAATATTTTGACCATTTTGCCATGCTATAGCCTTTGCAAAATGGCCATTTTTGCCATTTTGCAAATACCTGTCGTTTCGCAAAATTAATATTAGGTGTTTTTTCGAGCCGTTTTTAAAAAAAATTAAAATTGTTAAAAACATGCCAAAAACGACTCTAGAACTCCATTAGAGTTGTTCTGTGCAGAAAACGGCTCCAAAGACATCTGATATCGGACATAATTGGCCATACACCGAGGGCTATAGCCCTCGCAAAATGGTCAACTTGGTTCAAAAATGAAAATTGTTAAAAACATGCCAAAAAAGACTCTACAACCACATTAGAGTTGTTCTGTGCAGAAAAGCGGCTCCAAAAAAACACCTGACATGCGAAAAATGACAAGATTCCCTACAAAGGAAAAAATTGGCCATCGATCCAAAGGCTATAGCTGTTGAAAACGAGACAAAAACGACTCTACCATTACACTAGAGTTGTTCTGTGCAAAAAATCGCTCCAAAAAACACCTTATATTCGAAAAATTACCAATTTTTAACAATTGTGAACCATGAAAAGAAAGATTTCTGCCCTGTTTCTGATCTTGTCGATTTCTATTTCACTTTGCAAAATGGTCAGTTTGGCTCAAAAATTAGAATTGCCAAAAACTTGTCAAAAATGTCTCTAGAGACACGTTAGAGTTGTTCTGTGCAAAAAACGGCTCCAAGAAAACACCTAATATTCGAGAAATGACAAGCTTTCGAAAATGGCTAAAATTCTCCACAATGCAAAGGCTATAGGCTTTGCAAAATGGTCAGTTTGGCTCAAAAATTAAAATTGCCAAAAACATGCTAAATACGTCTCTAGAGAAACATTAGAGTTGTTCTGTGCAAGAGACGCCTCCAAAAGACACCTAATATTCGAGAAATGACAAGTTGTCGAAAATGGCCAAAATTGGCCACAATGCAATGGCTATAGGCTTTTAAAAATGGTCAGTTTGCCTCAAAAATTAAAATTGCTAAAAATATGCCCAAAACGTCTCTAGAGACACGTTAGAGTTGTTCTGTGCAAAAAACGGCTCCAAAAAACACCCAATATTCAACAAATGACAAGTTTTCGAAAATGGCCATAATTGGCCACAATACAAAGGCTATAAGCTTTCCAAAATAGTCAGTTTGGCTCAAAATTTAAAATTGTCAAAAACATGTGAAAAATGTCTCTAGGGTCACGTTAGAGTAGTTCTGTGCAAAAAACGGCT
>BLAZ01000129.1:592980-595480 GCA_014633955.1 Acropora tenuis | reverse complement strand
TTGGCAAAAAATCATTTCTCCTTCAGGGGTTGTTCCCTGTAACTTTAAATTATATCTATTCAAGAATGATTATTTATCATTCCTTTTCCATTACATTTTTTGTGAAATATTGAAAATTATAGCCACAAAAAAAATTTAACAAAACCCACTTATAACTTACATGGTTAACTGTTAGTGAGGTAAAAATCGTTGAGTAATTAGTTATTCTATTTGTTAACTAGTTAATTGAATGATTGATTGTTCAGGCAACCAACTGAATTGGATGAACACAATAACTGGCAGGGTAGGGAGCCTGTAGGGCTCTCCAGTTTTCTTTCTTAGAGCACAGCCTTGTATTGGGTGTTCTTCCTTAGGTCTGCTCCACATCTTTATACATAATTTTTAAGCTATTAGTACTGATGTTACAGTCAAAATCCAAGTACCGGTAATACATCATTACCAATTTTAGCAAAAACATAACAAAGACGCTTACTCTATGAACCATAATAATAATTTATTGGGGAAGAGAGGAAGGTACATGAAAATAAAACCATTTGTCATAGATAAGACGTACTGTATTTGATTAAGAGTCCTTCCTTATTAAATTAGTTTTCTGCCCCTTGGCCAGTCCTCAAAATGTGACATGCCAGTTCTAGTGAACTGAGAGCTGTTTCTTGCCTAATAATAAACATGAAAAAATTTCTCCATTCTGCTTGGTTAAGAGCAGTGCAGTTTTTTTGTAAACTGTGCAAAAAAGAGCTACTGTAATTCAGTGCAAAAAGAGGTAACAAGCCAAGCATTCTGATTGTCAATGATCAAAGAAACACACAGACTGCCTATCAAATCTTTTGCTTTCAAATCAAGCCCACACTCTGGACGGCACAATTTATGGCATAAGTTTTCCGTGATTGTGTGATACGTGTGTATTTCTTCTGCTTAACCATCTCAAAAATTTTTTATGCATGTTATTAATGAGTAATCACATGACTTTTTCTCATGCCATTCAGAATAAATGAGCACTTGTAAATTTTTTGAAGACTCTGCGGGCTAGTGCAATTTTGTCAGTCTTTGAAAAATTTACCCATGCTATTCATTCCAAATTGCACTCGAAATCATGTGATTACCCATAAAAATTGACTGTTCTGCTCTAAGAGGATGACCAGTTTGATCATAACGAGATCTCTCAATTCAGCAGAACTGACACATTACATTTCGCAGATTAGTCGTCCAGACATGCAGCCAGTTCTGGCAAAATATTAATGGCAAGCCCTCCAAAAATTGTTGATCCCTCCTCTTGCTTCTAATGGCAACGAAAAGCAAGACAATGCCTTTCAACAAAATCTACAACAGCTCTTAAAAGAAAATAGAGAATAATACATGAGCGTGAGGAGATAAGGAATTTCTCTTCAGATACTCATGAAGTGAACCAGTGTGATGGATTTTTTCTCAGAGGTAGAAGTCCATATGAAACACTCCAGTTTACTGAACAAGTTATTACTTTCTCATTTTTTTTTCCAAGAAAAAATATACATTTCATTACGTAAGCCAAGCGTTTCATTCTTAATCCAAGTTTTTGTTGTTGATGTTTTTTTTTTCATCATAATTAACCACAAAACATGTTTCAACTGAGAAGGATGACACTATTTACTTTCCACTTGCTTATCACACATCTCACCACAGCAGAACAAGCCGCCGTATGTTCATTATTGACAGAAGATTGAATTGACAAACTAAATCAAGTGGGAAGGGTGTGTAAACTATATGTGTCCATTATTATTTTGTTCTACCCGTTTGGCAAAACATAATGACATTTCCAAAGGAGAATGTTACCTCCATTATAAATAAATAACATATATTTCAATCTGTCTCTTTCGATTTCGTATTACGTTGGTTGCTAAACGCTTGCGAGAGACCAGCTTGGGTGCACCGATATTACTTTACATTTCGTTAGTTTTCAGTTAGTCAGATTTTTAGTCGGGGACGTTCTCATCAACTTACCTTAACGTGGCCGCTTGAGTCTAGTCACCCTTCGCACTTTGCATTGAGAATTGTTTTGAAATATTCCAGTTCTCCACAATCATAACGAGCTATACCGTTCCTGGAGCGTTTCGCCTCCTCGCCCCTCCGGTGAGAGAGCGTATGCGCGAATGCGAAAGAATTGGTCAGCGTGGCGCTAAACTGTGGGTACGTACTTTAAATAGTGGTGCCAAACTGTGCTCATATCGTTCCCGTACGAACCCTAAATAATTAATAGGCCATTTCCGAGTTCCCCTTAGGCCCAGGGCAAACGTCGAATCTTAGTCGAATTTAATTCGTCGAACCTATTTATTTTGAAATAGGCGCATGAATGGTGCGACGTTTGCTGCAATTAAATTCGACTCAAATTAATTGATTCGACTCTAGCATGGGTTCGACTTGTTAAGTCGGATAATGCGACAGCGGTTTGGCGTGTCGGCAAACGCCGCTCGAAACACGTGCTGAATTCAATTCATAAATCATGCAAATTACAAAATAATTGATT
>BLAZ01000129.1:528487-530987 GCA_014633955.1 Acropora tenuis | reverse complement strand
CATATTAAGTATACGTGTAGACATAACATACATGTTTGTTCCTCCAAAACTACTTTGCCCTCTTAATTAACAGCGCACTCGTCCGCCGTATTTCAAATCAGTCGTAACATTTTGCACCTTTTTTGCCGTACGGACTCGCGAAATTTACTGAAAGGTAAGCGTTTTGAGTGGTTTTAATTTCTTTCCTTTCTCTGCAAATTTAAAACGTTATAAAATGGTTATCTGCGTCAGCTTAATTTAAAACCACATTTAGACTTGAATAATGACAACTGAGAATTTTCTTCGATCAAATCGACGTAAGGCCGTGATGGTGGAATTCTTGGGCATCGCAATTTTAAGCGGATTTTGGTGTTGTATTTCAAAGTTTAGCTACAGAGTTTTCACTTGAAATTCAAACAGGAAATCCTCACTCATGACCCATTTCGAATGAAGGCCACTTACTTTATATACTTGAATAAAATGTTGAATTGTTTGAGACTTAATTACTCTTGATTTCAAGCTCGAACTTATAGCGCAACGAATTTTAATCAATAGTATCCTTAAAGACTGAGAGAGGATTTCCTCTTATCATTTTCAAGCCTTTTGCTTGGCCTATGCCCGAGTATATGTTGTCATTAATTCATAATGTGCGACCATCTCAACAATTATTCACAAAATTAACTGGAACAAACATGTTTCGCCCGCCGACTTTTTCAGTTTCGCACTAAAGGGGCACAATTCTATTTTTTTCGTAAAAAAGTATTGAGACACATGCAATTCTTTAGACATTTCTGACATTTCCTACACTTTCTGTATTCACTTAGCAAGGTTATTTTTTATTCAATGCGGAAACAAGAAGCTTCCCCTTTGAAAATTTCTTTTTCAATAGAGGTCATTTTGGCTTCAAAACCGCAGAGGATTGTCTTTGAAAAATTATGGGCTTTTAATATGATTTGATCGAGAAAAAGAGCAAAGCATTTTTAATAAGTCCTGCCTATTTGTCCTACTTAGAATAAAACATGCCTGAAACAATTATGGTAAAATCAACCTGGGGAAATGAATAAACAAATCAAGGAAATGTTCTTCAATCCTTTGTCTGGCCGCTGTATTTACAAATCACTGAAATTATTCACTGAAATAACTTAGGGCTGTCATGCACCTAAATATCTTTAAGTGCAATCGAAAGAAAACATCAAACAACGAGTCACATTCGAGCTATTTAATAAGGCTTGAACGTATCTCCTTCAAACTCAACAATAATGTTGTACTTAACAATTTTGTACATTGACTGCAATTATTATTTAATGAAAAAACTCAATTTTCGCAGTTTATGAAAAAAAGAAAAAAAAACAAGCGGAGGTTGTTTCTTTCTCAAGGAAGGAGGAATCAGTTCGCCGTTTGAAACGATTGTTCCAAGAGCCGTCGCGATTCCGATTTGTTAAAACTGAATTTTTTGATGTTGACCACGTTGTACGAAATCGGCGAACTGCACTTTCACCTGTTTCATTTGCAAGGAATCTTTTTCATGGAAAGGAAATGAATGAAAGATTTCATACTGCTGCGGGATCGCATTGTCATCACAACCATTTCTGTCGTGATTTCGTAAAAACCTTGTCGTATTATTTTTTTAATAAAAAAGCTGTCTAATAAAAACCCTCATAAAAAAGCTGTCTAATAAAAACCCTTGTCATGATTTGCAATAGGAATCTAACTCTACTCCAAATGAATACTTCAAAACCAGATCAATGTCGCCGCTCTATTGCGTAGGCACAACTGGTGAAGGGATTTGCCCAAATTACCGGTCATTTTAGGAAACTTTGCGAAGAGGTTATTAATATGACAATGCAAAACTATGGCCCAAAATGACCCGCTTGCGGAGTGAATTTCAAATGGCCAAAAGCAGCGGAAATACAAGTCTAAGTGTCATTTATATTATCAACCATAAGACCATCTTAGATTTGTTTTATGTAAAAAAAAAATTATTGGAAAAAGGAGATTAAAATTCGGGAATAGGGAGATTGTCGAAACTGGAAAAAAATGGCCATTTCTAGAAATTTTTCCTAAAATGGCCGAATTTTGTAGTGAACCTCAAAGAAACTAACTCTTGTGTTACTTCAAGCAATAGCGACCTTCGGATTGGAGTACGAGGACGACTAAGAGTACGAGTTTACCATACTGAGCATGCGCTTTAGGCTTAAAGGGCGAAAAATTTCGAAGTGCGCGTGCTCAGAACTTTCAACTCGCACTCGTAGTCGGCCTCGGACTCCAATCTGAAGGTCGCTAATGACATCATCCATGCAACTTGCCTTCTTTTGTAATCTTCACCTATTTTATTTTAATTTTGATTTTTCCACTCACTTTGAAATCTCTAAGACCATCGAAGTGTCTCTTTATCGCCTTTGTCTTACTTACCAACATTTGGCATACAGATTGTCACAACTTTACTTTGATAGATCTCGTTTAACAAATTATCTATTGTTCTTTTTCTTCTTTATGAAATGCTTACCTGTTTCCCCGGGGG
>BLAZ01000129.1:505987-508487 GCA_014633955.1 Acropora tenuis | reverse complement strand
TTCGTTTCTGGCGACTTGGGGTTAGATCTTTTGCGCGTTACAAAAATAACGAAAAGAGAAGACCGTTTCACAGCTTACCAGAATTGAAAACATGGGGACAACAGACCCTGAGAGAACTTTCTTGCTTTTAAGAATAATAAAGCAAGGTAATGATTTGTTTTAAAAACCTAACTCAGTGTTGTAGACATCGGAATTTCTCTCGTCGTGGAACTTTAGGTAAAAGTAAAAATTCCAATTTAAAAGAGATTTGATAATCAAAAAAAGAAAGAACGAAATTGTTACTTAAGGCGGTGGATTTGACTAAGGATAACAGGAAGTATCGAGGAAAGGTAAAAAAAAATTAAGGTGATTCTAGTCGTTCAAGAGAAACTGCGTACCTAGTTTTCTTTCAAGAATAAACACTGAACGAAAAAATGTATATCCAGGATATACAAAGAAAAATGACAATAGAACTAAGTGCCAGCAAGATTGTCCAAGAATAGAATTGCGTTATCACAGACTAGCACCTGTTCACCATTCCCCCTTATTAGCATAACTCCGTGGGAATGGAAACGACGACACCACAAATTTAGAAAGGTGAAAAATGAGCTTGCCGCACGTGCAGCACACGCTTTGGAACTATTCCGTGCAGTCACCTTCAAAACAACGTCAAGATACTGCATTTGCGGTTTTGACGAGAACGTGGGTACACAAAAACAGATTTCCAATTGTCTGTCTTAAAGTTTATTTCAACAGCGTTCCTTGCAGTCCAAATGTAGCGCACTTCTCTAAGATCGTAGAACTAAAAAAAGACAGGATAATCGTCAAATAATCCCAACAGCGCAAATATTTACTTTCAAGATTAGTGGCGTTTCCCTTAGCGCCGTCTTCATTGCTAGGGCTTCCTATGAGCCTATAATCTTGCAAACACAAAAGACTTCCAAAGCAAAATCGTGCCTCTCAATTTCACCACAAAGGCATAAAATTAGGATCGTGTTTTTATCCAGAGACGTAGATGAGTTTACTAGAACTGCGAACAGGTTTATTAGCAATGAAAATTTAAGCTGCAATGCAAAATGACCTGTCTCTTAAAATTTGAACGCAATGAGGGAATGTGTTAAGGATTGTACTCAATCAGATGCATGAAGATTTCAATAAGGTTCAGAGAGTGTCCCCTCGCACTTCAATATCGCTTGTGACGATGAACACAGACAATAAAGATCATCCTCAGTTGTTCAAAAACAGTAACTGCAAACCTAACACTAAATAAAATGTTCTGGGGCCCGTTTCTCGAAAGTCCCGAAAACATTTCGGGCCCGAAAAGCCATTCGTAAAACTCCGACTTGTTTCTTCTTTAAAGCCGGTCTTTTGATATGTTGTAAACAGAATGAAAATTAAAATGACTGCGAAGTTTCGTGCCTCGAGACGCCTTCGTTTTAAAGATACAAAGATAATCATGTCACCCGAACTGCACCCGAAAAGTTTCGGGACTTTCGAGAAACGGACCCCATGGCCCGAATTGCTCGAGGCAAGGTTAGAGCCAACCATTAACTTCCATAGAAACGTACAAGTTTCGGTACTTCTTAACCAATGTTTACTGCCAACCATGCTTCGAGCAACCGGCTCCAGCAGGACTTGTGGTTTACTCTTACACGTACACTTCGGCATCAAAGTCGAGCCTGCATCTATTTACGCGCAATTCTGGAGACAATTTTGGATAAATAAACATTAAAAGTAAGAAATTTGACAAAATCAGGGTATGAGGACATTTGCGTGCTTGCCTCCCAATATCTCCTGAGTTTTCGATTGCAAAGATTTCACTCATTATCAAACCCGAAATTCGATGGTTTCTTTTAAGTTCTTTTGACGTGCAAAGGACGGTCAAATTTCCTTTCTGTAAGCAAACTTGTATCTTAAAAAGACGAAATGCAAATCTTGATACAGCAGAATCTCATCGGTTGCTAAATCTGGCAAATTCACGCACTGGATCAGCGGTCATGTTTTTTTTGACATCGGAAAAATAAGTTCGCACCTGGCGCCACTAGTTACATTTTGCTAAATATCGATTTATAAAGAGAGTGCAGCAGTCGCTAACCCACAAATACTTTCGAGTCATCGGGGTTATCAAATCTCGACATAAATGGAAACCGCGAACTGAAGAATAAACTGAAAATCGTGAATCAAGTTTATCTCGAGAGCGCGCGCCTGAACAACTGTGTCATTCAAAATTCACGTCATAAACAAGTCAGAGGACAGAGAAAAAAGACCAATCCAAAACATCACAATTATGGGAAGCTGTGGTTCCACAATTTGTTCAGAAACAAATCAGCAAAAAGTAAAAGAGAAAGAATTGGTGAAAATTCACAAAAGGCGAAACAAGATGAGATTAAAACAAGCGGCTGTAAATTCAACTGAAGTGTCGAACAGCGTTGAAGTAATTGACTGTGAGTCAGAAAAGTCGCCAACTTCGAGCTTGAAACAAAGTCCTAATGATAACGATAGTCGGCGGGAAACATCTCCG
>BLAZ01000129.1:485987-490987 GCA_014633955.1 Acropora tenuis | reverse complement strand
GCAGTCTGCAGTAATGAGCCGTTTGGAGATCTAGAGAGAAAAATCTACTACGGTATCCATGGCGTTTGTTTTTTCATTATTCCTTTGATCTACATGCTCTACGCCCAGTTCACTATTTTTCGCACTCTGCGTTCCAGAGCACAACGTTTTTCAGGGCAAAGCAGTCTGAACACAACACTGACATGCAGGCATCGCAAGGTGGCCAAGACATTGACGGCATTGACTGTTGCGTTTGTGATCTGTTGGTCGCCTTTTATGATATTTCGTACACTGATGTATTTTCATCTCTGGCATGAAAAGCATGTTTGGAAGAGTTCCCAACTTCTCATCTTGATGAACACGGCATTAGATCCTATACTATACGGAATATACAGTGAAAATCTGAGCTCAAAGCAGGTCTTAGGAGGGTTCGTCAAGTGCTTTCGCTTCATAAGGCCATCAGCAAGGGTTAGAATCGAGTTCAACATGAGAAAGTTATGTAATATCAACACCAAGAGGGTGATAAAGGCAAACTAGACATCCTTGAAGTAGAGCTGCCCTCTATTTCAATTTTAAGTCCTGTAAATATAAAAATACCGAAGGCACATGTACGGCTAACTTTTGAGTCTTGTCGGTGAGTTAAAACAAAAATTTCACAGGTGGAACAAGGACACTTAAGCATTACAAGAATGACCGTTCATTAAAAAGAATGAAACTGCATTACAAAAAATGGTAGTGTTGTTTCGTACGACCCGACTTCAAATTTCTCGCTTGAATCTTGAATGTTAAAGTTTTTTAAACTGCCAGTCAAGATGTTTTTTCATGATTACAGTGCAAAAGAATAATTAAAATTCGTCGTCTGTTATTAACTACATATCGTAGAAAGCAAAAGAAAGTCCCAAGTATCTTTAAAGGAAGGCATTTAAATGCATAAAAAGAAGACGAAGAGCAAGATATATTTTACGCCGCGAAGTATGTTAATTTTGTCACATTCGTTGCCTTACTAGCAAGAAATCTAAATCATTTAACCTGAATTACCCAGACCGCTTCGCGGGCTTGATGGGAATTTCCCAGCATGCCTATGCGCACCTAGTTTGATCAAATCGAGGTCGTTTAGTCCATTACCAATATTTTTCGCCATTTCTTCACTTTGGCGGGGGCTGCTAGGGTGCCTCTGATCTTCCTCATCTACCTAAATGGCAAGTCTTCCTGGACGTCATACATTCAGGCCTCGACACCTTCATGCCTGCCATGTCAGTCAAGATCTGCACGACCGACGTCCCTTGGATGAACCAGAGTTTGAAATCGCTTATTATAAAGAAAAGGCGTTCAATGCATATCGCCTTGACTCAGCTCAGTTTCGATCCTTTCGAAACCTTGTCAACCGAATGAGGAAAATCAAGGGCAATACTACGACTCAAAAATCCAGCACCTAAAGGGAAAAAACCCGACCGGGTGGTGGGATGAAAACGCCTGAGCGGCTTAAAGACTTACCAAAGTGAATCGGCTAGCCAGATCAACTTAGAAGGACTATCAGTCCTACCTTTTCAAAGAGCAAGCCTATGTCAATCCCGCTCTTCCCTTCATTCGGGAGTATGAACTGCAAGCTCCTCTCGAGCGGGTTTCTCGTGAGTCTGACTCGCCCGAAATCTTAAGTGCAACCGAGCAGCGCGTGCAGAGTACTGGAAGTCCTCAGTCAAAGGAAGGCCTGTGGACCGGAATAACGCCCATCTTGCTCCTGAAAGAACACTGTGATTTGGTGGCCTATACCATCATGGAAATCTTGAACGCCTCATGCTAAACAACGTCTTCGTACCATCTGGGAAATGGTTGACGTGGCCCCCCTGCCCAAAAAGAAACCAACGGTGGACATCAAAGAGGAATTGAGACCGATATCCCTGACACCCTGTGTTTCTAAAGTAGCGGAGGTGTTCGTCGTGGATGGTTTCGTGAAACCCACGGTCATGAGTGTCCTTGATAAGAACCAGTACGAAGCCATCCCTAATTCCTCAACTACAATGGCGCTATTCAGTATGCTACACAACTGGTCCTTAAGTACGGAATAACACTATTATTTGAATACCGTAAAGCGTTTGATTTAATAGACCATAGTATACTCATTAGAAAGTTGCTTAACTAGTGTAAATCACCAGCTAGCATCATCAACTGGATTATAGATTTTTTATCGGACAGATCTCAGCAGATTAAATTTTTCGAATGGGGCTCAGTTCCCGCCGGTATACCACAGGGCACCAAACTGGGCCCGTGGTTGAGGTAGGAGCAAAGGGTGGGGTAAGTCACGCGCAAGAAGTTGCTAAGAGACAAGGGGTTCAACTAAACGCCGATAGAACTCAGGATTCCTTTGCCAAAGAGCGAAGAGTCTTTGATCCTGTCATCGTAGAAGGGAAGAAAATACAGTCAGTTACTAGTACAAAGCTACATGGAATGACCATGTAAATGAGATAACCAAAAAGGCCATTAAGAGACTGTTTCCTATCTCAGTTAAAAAAAGCGGGAGTTCTGAAACAGGATCTAGCACTGTTTCATGTATCGTGCGTGAGGTTTGTTATAAACTACGCAGCACCAGTCTTTTTTCAACGGTCTCCCCCAGTACTTGAATAAGGAGCTGGCGCGGCTCGAGAAAAGAGCAATGTATAACCTCAGGAAAGTGCAACTTGGCAATAGAGATGGGAGTAACACCCATTTTAGAGAATCTTACGCTTTATTTTACTTATGTTCATATTCAAATACACAATATAGAATATATCATTTTATTAGTTTTTGACTTGTTATTAAGGATTTATTTGTAATTTTTAAGCATTGTAAGGTATTTGAATAGTACTTGTAAATAATTGCGTAATTCAACCTTTGGCTGTATTTAAAAAGCATTTGTAAATAATTGCGTAATTTAGCCTTTGGCTGCAATGCAGTTTTCATAAACTATCTATTTATCTAACTATCTCTATCTCTTCGCCCTTCTTTTTCTAAAATTGGATCGGTGCTAGGGTTGAAAGTCAGGTTACCGTTTTCAACACTGTATAGTTAACGTTGTCGTTTTAATTAATCCTTCGTAGCACACTTGCATTTACACGAGCCTTCGCTCATATGTGAGATGTTGTACACGAGTTACTAAAATTGAAGCAGACCTGGTGATTTTTTACTATGTTTGCCACAATTCGTGACACTTGAATCATGAAATGACCGATTTCATAAGGGATACGCAATCAGGGAGCAAGAAATTAAATAAAAAAAAACAAGTGCTCCGCTTATTTTCAACCCATTGCTCTAATTTCTGACAAACAGTACAATAAATTACTCACGAAACACATGCCTTAAGTTGATATTGTAATGATGAAATGTGATTTTATATAATTATTGCACAGAAGCAAGTTACAATGTTTTTTCGTCAAATGCATTTACTGTGCTTTTCAGAAATCATTATTCAGTAATTTTCTCCTCAAGCGGGTCAGTACTTCGTGTAAGATCTCACCTTTTCTTAATTTACCTCGGTGGAAAATGATAGGGTTGAATATTTGTGTAAGTACTCTTGAGGAAGGGCAAGACATAATTTCCTAACAATATGCCCTTTATAAGTTTTTTTTAATAATTCCCAAATAAGATGTCGGCTTCAACATGTTCATAATTCCTACACATAAATAAATATACACATCAAGTGCAACACATACAGATTACACTGAATTGCTAAGTTGCAATAACATGCTTATGTTAAAGATTTCAATACGGAGCAAAATAATGTTGACAAAGTATTCTTCTCAAACATTTTTTCGGATAAGTCTAAATCGGAAGCGGTAAATCATTCCAAAAACAACGACCATTCACAGTAGGACAAAATTTGCTAATATTTATGCTGTAGGCGCTTTCGAAAGAAGATGTTGAAGAGAGAAATTTTAAGTTGAATAATCATGTCGCTCTGACATGTGAGAAAGGTTAAAGTTAGATGCTTTATGATCGCCAAAGTGGTCGCACGTAGCTTTACTATTCTGGAAATTTAAGAAATTCAAGGTTAAGAAACTGTGGCTGATATGTTCATGAAGTGGTACGTCACCTGACAGCTTTTATTTTGTAATTTCACAACTTGCAATAGCCTAATATCATAGTCATTCCTTCATAGAATGCAGCCATAGATAGGATGGGGGTATATTCATGGGTCATGTACAGCTGTAAGTAATTTTATTCCTGACTAATGCGTGGCCTTCATCGCCGTATTTGTATTTTTGCAAATGTGATCTGCAGGTTCCAGCCAGCAGAAGGAAAAGGGGTAGTCCGCCATTTACATTTCTCGGACCACTCAATGAAGATATCGATAGAATTTAGCCAGTTTTGGATGCGAATATACATATCAATTTTTCTGGCTGAACAGAAGAAAAGCTGACCGAAAGAGTGAAACTTACCACGTCGGGATAAAATTGTGATGTGAGATCACGAATTTGCATATACTGTTAATGAAATCATTAGCAAGCTTAAACAACCAAGACGACGATGGCAACAAGAACATCACAAATTTGCGTATTTGACAGTGAAAAACAATAGATTTGTACGCTTTGTATGTGCATTTTTCATTTTTGGACATTCCACAGATGTTCTCGTTCTTTCTACGACGTGAAATGACCTGTTTTGCAGTTGTGTGGACGATGTGAGCATATGATGACAAATGTTCTATTTTGTATTCTTACCGCTGAAGCGCGGGTTTCAATTTAATTCCATGATAGTTAGAACACATTTTGCAAGCATAATGACTTTGAATAATTGAGAAATGATTGCAAAAAGGCGAGGTCACATTTTCAGATGACGTTCTCGCTTCCGTTGTGTTTGCTTGAGCTCCATATTAGGGAGTTTACGCAATCACGACGACAACGGCAACAAGAACGTCACAAATTTGCATATTTGACAGTGAAAAACAATAGATTTGCACGCTTTGCACGTGCAGTTTTCATTTTTGGACATTCCGCAGACGTTCTCGTTCTTTCTACGACGTGAAATGACCTGTTTTGCAGTTGTGA
>BLAZ01000129.1:446815-448190 GCA_014633955.1 Acropora tenuis | reverse complement strand
ATTTCATAACCTTGATGATCGTCAGCAAACATACTAACATTAGATCGCATAACAAAAGTAAAATCATTTTGAAATAAATTCCATAATAAGGGATGGAAAGAGGATCCTTGAGGGCATCCTCTTTTAACGCATTTCCAGGAACTGGTGGTTTCTCCAATTCTTAGCCTGTTAAATCGGTCTTTAAAATATGAACTCATCAACCTTATACTGTCTGTGTCAAATCCGTAGGCTTCCAGTTTTCCAAGTAAGAGACGATGGTTTAGGCAGTCAAATGCTTTATACATATCAGTAGAAAGTAAACCAACACTTTCTCCATTATCAATTGCGTTCTTCCATTTCTCTGTTAACATAAGGAGGGTGGTTTCACAACTGTGCCTTTTCCTGTATGCTGTAAGGTAATCACTCAACCGTTCATTGAATCCTGCAGTGATTTGATTAGCAAGAAGCTTTTCAAAGACTTTGTTAATGATGCATTATTAATGATGCATGTTACGTGTATGACAATTTAAGCACAGCTACGGACTATAATACCGTATTGTGCAAGTAATTTAACAGTCAAGACTTCATTCAATTTCTATTCTAGGATATATGATGGAGATAGAAAACAGCTGCTGTAAATTCAGTGATTAATGTTATATTAACTGATGTTGGCCTTAAAGCATTTCAGCGTTAATTTTCTGTGGTAAAATGCTTTCCCATGGGGCAATTTGTGATGACAACATGCTAGACTCCAGTTGCTTCACAAGCCCTTAGCTACTGGACAGCATTTTTATCCTGGAATATCGATTCATTTCTGGGTTGTGGTAATTTTCCAGCCATATATAGGGGCATTTTTCTACGCTAAGGCTAATGGCTGCGATGGAAACCCCTGGATATGCTAAGCACCCACCTCCCAATTTAGTAAGGAAGATCGTCACAAAGATGGAGTTATGTTTGCCTAACATGTTGAAGATAGATTTTCTCTTCATTGCACAGGTGGAGATGTTGACAGATCAAGTCCAAGTTGCAAAAGGTATGGTGAAAAAGAATCCCTCTCCAGCTACAACCGAACAGCTCAATGTTGCACGGAAAAGGAGGGATGGACAACAGAGTAAACTTGAAGTGCTTCTTATGGCCAGGGAAATCATCGCTACTGCCATTCCTCAGGTACACTACATGCAACAACTAAGAATAGCTCAGTTGCTTCGAGCATCGCACCGGAATAGCGAGGTTACAGGTTCAAACCCCGTTGAAGTCCTGACTTTTTTAGGCCTCTTTGTCTACGCAATTGCAGAAATTGGGTCCATAACTGCGAGGTTCATAGTTTACTTGATAACTAAGAATACTAGCAAATTTTTCTGAAAATTGATGATGATATTGATGATTAGAAGCTACA
>BLAZ01000129.1:385651-388151 GCA_014633955.1 Acropora tenuis | reverse complement strand
AAACGAACATCCAAAACTAAGGACAATACATGATCTTGAGCACTAGCTCAGTGGATTTATTTACTCTTCCACACCCGGTACATAAGCGGGGAATATTCATATTATCGGAGTAAAAGCGAATAAATTGGATCTCACTTATTCATTATTCCTTCCTGTCTGTTAATATTCATTTTTGAAATTTTGTTCGATATTCTTTTTTTAGCTTAGAAGTCAGGCGCTCTTATAATATTCATTACTCTTTAACGGAAACCGAAAAATTCTTTGTTCAGAAAGTTAGACCGCTAAACATTCCTAATTCGTTTTCTCTATGAAATAGTTATTCATTCTTCCGCTTCCACTCCGAATATTAGGTTCTCAGCGAAGTATTCTTTTTTTTTCCCATTGGCATCCGATAAAAAATGTAATTGTGGAGGAGAAAAAACTATAAGAAAAAAACCAGAAACATCACAGTCCCAATGAAGAAGGCTTGTACATGAAGGTCGTTCAGTGAATTCTATCGTTTAATCATTTCAAGCTTCAAACTTGGAATTAAAAAATTATTAACGTTCGAGTCCTGATCGGAGACCCCACGAATTTTTACGGAGTGTATGAGAATCAATATGTACAACGACGGGGCCAGAATCTTAATTTGGTAGGTGACGCAATTTATGGCCAATAGAATTCCAGATTTTTCGTTTCACTGGTCGGGCGAGAAGACCTTAGGAACCACAAACTATTGAGAGAAATTTTCATCATTTACCATGACTACCGTAACTCGTTTAACAGGTTTGGCAGCTTGTCCTCAACACTGGCTCAACTGGGGTGATTCCTGCTATCGATTCTACAAAGGCCCAAAGTCGTGGAATGAATCATTAACGTTTTGCCGCGAGAATCAAGCAGATCTGGTCAGCTTGAACTCGGCTGAAGAAAATCAATTCGTATTTCAAAACGTAGATGCAACGCGGGGAATTTGGATTGGGCTGGTGAAAGATCAAAACTTGCGGCTTTTTCGATGGGCAAGCGAGGAAAAAGTCGATTTCAAAAACTGGGTAACGGAGCCTGACATAAATGGAACCGACAACTGTGGAGAGATGGTAGATTACTGGATCTATCGGGGAAAGTGGAACGACCGGCGGTGCTATTGGAACCTCCCATTCATCTGTGAAAAAAAAGGTAAGGCTCAATATTTCAGTCATTTGAAGTTCTCGAGACTCAAAACACGTCTGTCTGTAACCGAGAAGCCATAGTTACTTAGGCCCCCCGGCTCCAAAGAGAACATATGAGTGATAACAGAAATAAAGGAAGGGAAAGTTAAACTTCCATGTTAGCAAGTTTATGACCGGTGTACTAGTTTTTTGTTTTGTTTTTGTTTCTGTTTTTTTTTTTTATTATTTTACTTGAATTATTAATGTTTTATCAACAGCTGAATTGTTTGGCCAATACTTCAAGAAGACACCAGAGAAGAGATTGATCAATCACGTGGTTACACACGTGACTGTGTCAAGTGATTTGGAGTGCATATTTAGGTGCCGTCGCCATGACAACTGTTCCTCGGTGAACCACAGTTCACAATCCTCCGAATTATGCGAATTAAACGATGCCAGAGAATACAGATTTCCTGGAGATCTCAAACACGACAATAATTACGACTACCTCGAGCCCACATTGTAGGGTTGGATCAAGAAAAGAGAAAATACATAAGTAATAATACCGCAACATACGAACTCTCAGTTGTTTAGACAAAGTGCCACTTAATTTTCGGACGAAAAGATAGTTCATTTTAAAACTCAGTCCTTACGCGGCCCAATCAGACATCATTTAGTTTCCGTCAATGTCCATGACCCACCCCTCACCACTGCCACAATAACTTCCTCCCAAGCTCAATACTTAGTTTTCAATACTCCATTTGTTTATTTCAGAAAAAGGAAAGCAAAGCAACCTATTGTAGCTGTGAGCGAAGGAAGAACGAGTTGCAATCACAATTTTTACACAGAATTTGTAATCCAACAGGAATAAAACACACTTTACATGTCGTAGAACTGTGCATAATGTGGCACGTAAAGACCGCGAAATACTCCCTTTTCAATGATATTCCTCTTAATTGTTAGCAAACCACGTTTCATTTGAACGCATATACTCACCTAAGTCACGTCTTTGCCATTGTCTATCTTTTATTATCTTCCAATAATTATTAATTATAACGACACAAAAGGTAAGTGTTTAGTGCGGCAAACACATGAAAGCAAAAAAGGAATTACTAAAACAATTATGACCACCTCTAACTCAGGTGGGTAAGCATGTTTAATTGTACGAGAAAACGTGTAACTGATTTCATGTAGAATCTATTATGTCGCGTCTTTGGATAGGTGGACTTCAGACAAACTCAATCTATCATCAGGCCAAGAGAAATTAACAGCGAAGATAAAACTAATCCTAATCGCTGGGAAGATGCGCAGCAGACGAAAAAGTTGACAAAGCTTACTTTGACTGTAACCGTCACTTGACTTGAAGAAGATGGATA
>BLAZ01000129.1:300772-303272 GCA_014633955.1 Acropora tenuis | reverse complement strand
TTACATCAGTCTAAAATGTTTTTTTCCTCCGTTTTCCGCCCTATTTTCACGTTGTAAAGCCCATGTATCAGCGGAATGGACGCCCTTTCCAGTGTACAACTGAACTCAATCGGTTTTCTCTCTTCTCTTCCGCCTGCTCGTTATGTGGTTTATCCCGTGGTTTATTGCGCTATCTGCCCTAACAACCCCTTGAGACCTGGAAGATTAGTTCACTTCGTGTAGTCTGAGCACTCGTAGCTGATCATTCAAATGTGGGGATTGTGGGATGTTTAAGTGTAGATCCTGTAACTAAAATGTGTTGCACTGATAGATGCTGAAGAGTCCTTCATAAAGTTCTTAGTAGAAGAAGTCTGCATAACCTTACGGACCGAAAGATAAGGCCTCTATGAATCACCCTCTAAATGCTGTGGAAACGAGAGTTGGTGTGTTTATCAAAGCTTTAAAAATCATGATTTCAGTTATCATCTAACTTGCCCTCTTCAATTTTACACTTCAGCTGAACGCATTACAAATTCTTTGCCTAGGTTAAGTACGTTTGTGCTCAAGATTTGTTTTTGTCAAAGTGAATATATTTTTTTAATATTAACCCAAGCTTGGTGAAAACTACTTCAAGAAAGGTTTCTTGAAACCTATTTAAGACTCCCCGCATGTCCTCCACTTTGCCAATCGTTGGCAACATCCAGATATTATTTCTGTTTTAAGTTAGCCTTATATCTTTCTTTTATCGAAATGAATGTGCACGAACGATATAGGTTTTTTTGACCGGCTGACTATGAAACGTGAGCCGCCCGAACAGGCGTCCTTTGAAGCCCCTCTTGTCAACACTCCTTAGCCGATCTAACGGTTGCCGTCAATTGCAGTGTTATTAAGAAGTTGATAGCAATATCGAAGACTCAGTTTGTTCATTTTTCTTAGCCTGACGTTTCGTCATCTTTATTTCGTTCACCAGTAGTGTTATAATCCATTACTGTCAACCCATCTATGAGTAGCTCGCCTTAGTTTTATCACTCAGTCATGACTTGCAACATTGATATCACAAATATTGATTTCCTCGAGAATAAGAGAAGCGGGACATTGTCATCTTATTATCATTGCTGGCGGCGGATTCTTTCGTTAAACCTTGCTATGAAGTCTCGTTAAAGTGAAGCAGTGGCAGTATACGTTAAAGACGCATTTCCTCTTAGCCCGAAAAATACTGTAGCAGTGAAAAGCCACAAACGGAAATATAATTACGCGGCGAGTTGTTTCTTTGCTAGCTTTGAAATGATGCCAATCTGACCTTCAATGAACGCGTGCGATTAATCAATGTCTGCAGTGAATCATAAAATCGAATTTAGTGTTCTATTTGAAGTTGTGTTTTATAGTAAGTTTTGCCAGCATTATTTTGTCAGTCTATTGGTACGTTACAGCTCTGTTTCATCACTCCCGCAGTTTGTTGATTTCCTCGTGATTAGCTGCGGAAACTGCTGAATTTGTGGTATGAATGGAATTTCCTATCACTCGACTTTTTCCGAACAAACTCTATAACTTAAATTCGTTTTGGAAGTAAAGTAACTTTTCATTTCCAAGTCAGTTCACTCGTAGGTACGTTTCACTCTGGTTCAACAAAACTAAATTTCCTCAAGACAATTGTGAAGAGTCGTTGAGGTGTCTGAGACGAGAACCATTCCTCGATTCTCAAAAACGAATTCATTAAGTTAAAACTGATACCTGTGTTTCTACTGGACTCGTCGTTCTTTACAGGGGCTGCAGTTTTTCCCTTAACTCATAGTTCAATTTGTTCGTTTTAGTAAACTAAAGTCTGGTTGAATGTCACCACAAAAAGTCCATATGCATGTGATTACTTCAGAGAGACTCGATAGTGAAACGGTCCTGTAGTTTCCCTTGCAAATTTGAGGTATGGATGGGCTGACGATGATACAGTCAATTTTAACAAAGATCTTGATTCGATGGATGGTGCGAATATAAAACAGAGGAACTGCTGTTGTTTTATAGTGTGGCTGCAAACTGCGTGTGAAGATGGCTTTTCGATAACCATCGATGGCCGACCAAAAGCATTGTTTATACCCCGGGTGGCCTACGTTTTCCCCAAATTGAAAGGATTACCGAAAGATTCTTTAACAACGTATCGTCTGTGCATATCTCAAGCCAGTTGCCTTCTATAAACGTCTTGCCAATTAAAACCCGGCTTTTGGCTGTGGCGTCTCTCACTTTTCGCAACTGCATTGACAAAAACGGGGGCTATTTTGTCTCCGTCTTTTTTTTTGTGAGAAGAAACAGGAAGTAACGCTTTTTCAACAAGATCACAACCTTATCTGAAAAGAGCAAAGAAATATTGCCCGAGTTTGCGTTTTTCCAGTTCCTTATCCAGGAGAAAAAAGTCGGTTTTTTTTCGAATGCCAAGAATGAACAGATGCTCAGTTTCTTCGCAAACTTCACATTTTTTTAGGATTTAATCAACACAAAATGTAACTTGCTGCGAAGCCTGCGTTTTTTTTAA
>BLAZ01000129.1:280772-285772 GCA_014633955.1 Acropora tenuis | reverse complement strand
TGTTGAACTCGAGGTCACGTCTTAAAGTTCAGCCGATTTAACCCTCAGTGCTCAAAACAACTGTTTAGCTTCGCGTGTAAAACAAGTTGCCGCCTTCAATGCAATAGATAAACTTCACGTAAGTCGGTCTTTCAAACGAGAGCCTTTTTTAGTAACTGTTGTCTCCCATAAACAACTGTTAGTCAGTATCTAGCCTGCAATGCAGGTTTGGTTTAGCACACGGATTTGTGTTACTTTGGCCGCCATATGCAAGTTGCTTAGATCGATTTCTTCTTATGAAAGCATGATGGTGGCTTAGCAGACCTTCGCTGAAATCCGCTCGCACTCCAAGCTTGTTAGCACCCTGTCGTTGTGTACTGACTTTGAAATGATGCTTCCGGGTTCGGAAGGGTGGTAGTTAGTTCTTGGATTGGGCTTCCCAATCCGGAACTTCCTCTAAAAAAATGATCTGTAAAACGTGAGTATAACCGGCAAAATGAAAATTACGTGAGTGCGGATGTCCGCACCTATGCATGATAGAATATCCTTCCCTCCCTTTTCTGTTAGTGGGCAATTCTCCACTCTGTTTATTTGTTTATTTATTTCTAGTTTGTTTGCTTTTTCTGCCTTTGTTTGTCTTTATCGTTATGTTCAGCTTGCGAGGGAGGGAAGGGAGGTCTCCACTCCGGCTGTCCTCCCAAATCAAGGACGTAAAAATGACACTTTCTGCTCTCGATTTTCGCCCAGTTTTTTCGTCGCCGGTTGCCGTCGGGGGAGTTTTTATTCTATTCTAGGTTGTAGTTTTCTATTGCTTTCATTACCCTACCCCCACGAAAAGGCACTTTGAAATTGCCTTTGGATCCAACTGAAATACACATAATCAGTGTAGCAACGTCAACGCGCTGTGAAACGAGGTTGAGCGAATGAAACGCCATTGACAGAGTGGCTTTTCTTAACATTTCAATGTAATCTTTGCCCCATTACTTTCTTTGTTATTCTACCTCTTTGTCAGCCGTTGTGTACTGTACTGGTTAATGGTATACTTGCTAAGATGATGTAGATATCAGAAATATGAAAAGCGGTTTCGTTTCTACAAAAAACCGTGATGTCGCACCAGCGGGGGAATGTATCAAAGGAATTGACAAGGGCCAAATTACCACCGCAATAAGATTCCGAAGCTGGCATTTCTCGTTAGAGTGAATAGAGGAATTGTGGGTTGTGTGTGGGTTATGCAGGGAGCGAGAAAGTTATGCCATTGATAGAAAAATGGTGGTGTGAGAACATGACCTGGTTGAATGCTATTGAGGTTTACCAGTTGAAAAATATCAGAAATAAATCTTTGACCGCAACTGCGGATATGAATTGAAGTTAAGAACGATCCGTCGATGTAAGGAAGGCAATTTACGATTTCAACGGAGTTTGAATCCGTGACCTCAGTCGCGCGATGCCCGTGCTGCCCGCGCGATGCTTTAACTAAGTGCCTTTAAAGTCGCTCGCGTTAGAAGCAAATCAATTGTGGTTCCAATGTTAAAGATATTATTTAAACGATATTTTGCAAATGAATTGTAAACACTACGGAAATTAAATGAAATGGCATTAACTTGAAGTTTGCCCGAGCATCGCAAGGCCAGTTTGAACCCCGTTGATGCCCAGAATCGTTTTTGTAAGGCCTTGCATCGCAGTTGCGCCAGTAAATTGCGTTCATAACTGCGAGGATCATTCGTACCTCAAAAAAATTATAAATCGTTTTTCCCAATTTTTATCTATTTTTTTTAAATATTGTGTTACTCGCCTTCATCGATTGACCCACATTTCATATATTTCTACTTGTTTTATTGATATCATTGGCTGGAGGTACATTTGCGTGACGTGACACTGCCCCCAGAAAGATGGGTCTGTTGTACTTCCACTGTGACGCAGACTTATGGGCTTTTTGGCAGTTAGCTAGGTTTTTTAACTGTAATTTTTTAAATCCTTGATTCTGTAAGGGTCCAGAAAAAAATAGCTTTAACTGTCATCGTACACAAGGTCTTTTTAATGGCTATTTGTTGCCATTTCCAAGGAAAACTATCGAATTTTCGCCAAAGTCAATTTAGTATCTTCTGTGTATACGTACACAAAGTAGCATACCTTGTATGTTAATTTTGGCCACTTTGGAGACGACGAGGTGTGGTTCGAGACGGTTGAATTTTGACCCTTTTCCTGCAATTCAGGTATTTTGTTAACATCTTATATGCAGACATAGACAAAACGATACCTTTTCCACCCCTACTACACGCGTGATCGCTTCGTTTAAGATGAATACTTTAGTTCGAAGCGAAATGTGTGTGGACGCCATGTTGTCTCGACAAGCAGGCAAATCATCCTTCAATACAGAAGTCCAACGCGAAGGCGCTTTCATCGTAACTTGTGGCTGTTGCATTGATGAAGGAAGAAAGCAGCCTTAGGATTTATTTGAAAAATAGAACCGTGATAAATGTGCGAGCGCAGGGAGATAGTAAACATTTCTGCTATTCGTTCAACTTTGCGTACAGATGTAAACGATTTGTTCTGTTGTTCGCTCTTATACATTGCGGTATGATATATAACAAGGACTGGTGGTTTTTTGTACTTCGTAATCGTTATTGTTGGGTGTGCTCCAGAGAAAGAGTGCCAGATGCTGGGATCTTTTATGTACACTGTATTTTATTCTATCACCTTATCGTGATCTCTCTAATAACTTCATAAAAAAGGTATTTCTGGCTGAGGAACTACTTACCACTCTTCCCAGACTCGTGTTGGGAAGAATCAAAGAAGCATGAAGTTTCTAAGGATATCATGTTTCATTGTTTTCAGTGTTGATTTCCCTTTTAAATTGTGGAGAACAAATTAAAATATACAGTACTACAAATTGAATGACTTGCTGCCACAGATTTTTGGAACTGAGACAATTTATGTTGACATTCACCTTATTGCTCTTTCTTGGCTTTTGATTTCATTCAATAACTTATACACAGTAGCTTTCCCCCAAAATTGAAGGTCTTCTTTTGCCAAAGAACAAGACTCTTGTCTATCGTGTATTTGTTACTGAATTTGGGTTGCTTTGGTGTTTGAGGTTATTGTATGTAGCACTAGTCTGTGCAACACAAGAATAGCCAAGCTGCTTGTGAACAAGCATATGCATACAGTTTGTGCAGTAATAATAATCACTGAATTCAGCCCAGCATTGTTGCTTTTCTAATTGTGGATACTACAACTCAAACTGAATCCCAACAAATCAAATCAGATGTTGGTTTTTGATGAGAGGGGAAAACTGGAGTTCCTGGGGAAAAACCACATATGATTGCAGGTCAGGGAATCAGACCTGGGCCACATTGATAGAAGGCGAGTGTTTTCACCACTGCACGAACCCTGCTCCTGTAGCAAGTAAAGCACAGGCTTATTTGTTTGAGTGTCTAACTAAAAACACTGAACTATAATTTTTTGGGGAATGGCATCCACCAAATGCAGAAATGGGCAGCCATTGAGACAGTCCCAAAAAAAGCTCAAATATTGAATTTTCTAATATGCTGTCATGTTTTGATTTTGTGAATGAGAAAGAGGCTGTGCGAAAAAAACACATCTAACTCCAACCACTATAAAAGGTTAACTCATATGTTTGAAGATCTGGCCTTGCAAAAGAAAAAAAATCAGTGTTAAGTGAACATGAATACAATAATAATATTGAAAGCTGGCTATTCCCCTGACCAGTTAAAGGGATGGGGTGACCTTCTGGCAAAACACGTACCATGTGCTTGGGAATAATCGGGCTGTTTTAGTGGTGATCAATTTCTCCTCTGCTATGGCCATTCCATGTGGGCTGAATTTCAGTCTATGTCAGCCTGACTCTAGGATTTTCAATGGGTGTTTTGGTTTCTTCCCTCACCGAAATCCATTCATACCAGCATGTAGTTTGCCTAACTGTATTAGCTGGAGGGGCTTCATCGTGAGTAAGGCCACAAGAGGCAGGAAATTTCCAGGTGTGGGAACCTTCACTCAAGACCAAAGTGTTGTTGTTGTGGTTGTAATGTAACAAGTAATACATATAAAGGGCCAAGTACTTTATTCTGGCTTAATGCAAGAATCTAACAAGTAACCATATTTTCTACCAGCAGTTAACCTGGATAAGCTGCAGTTAAATTTTAGAACTTTGGTTTGAAACAAGCTGATGATAAGAAATTCCTTACACAGTTAAAATTTTGGCAAAAGCTGTAGTAAAGGATTGTCAGTTATCAAAATAGAAATCATTAATTAAATAACCAAATGATTTTAAGGTCAGCATGTGCTTTCTTCAACTTGTGAATATTTGTTTTTGCAGCTCTTCATTCAAAGTGTTTTCAGTTTCATGTTTCTGTTATTATTGAACAGGTTTGGTAATCTAGTGCTTGCCGGGGTCAGTTGATCTTGTTAAATGGATGCTCTCAAGAGGAAGGCTAAGGAAACTCTGGATGACATTAAGCGGGCAGAGGACAAATATAAAAATTTGACAAGGTACCTCAGGCTTGTCAAGGAGAGGGCAGAGTTGGCTGAAGAAGAAGCAAGTGTTCTTAAAGCCAAGATTGCAGCAAAGAGAGAAGAACTGGAATCTTTTGGTGGTGTGTTGAAAGAGAAACAAATTCAACATGCAGCTAAAGAAGAGGAAATGGAAGAGAGCGAGAAAATGAGAAAGGCCCTTGAAGCCAAGGAGTTTGAAATTGATGATCAACTAGTAGGGCTGGAGTTGAAAGTTAGAAATGAAAAAAAGAAGGCAGATGAGCAAGAAGACAAACTTGCTGAAGCAAAAGTCTTGTACAATTCAATGAAGGCTGAGCTGAGTGAACTGTTAGCACGGTTGAATACTGCAGAGTCAAAGATTGTAAAATTGAGTGAAGAAGCCGACGGTAATTTGGTGAAGTTGATTAATTTGGAGCGAAAGCACGTGCTGTATGATCAACGCCAGGACTGGTTTGAAGACCAGGTAGAGATGAAAGAACGAGAGATCAGTCATTTGAAAGCAGAAACGG
>BLAZ01000129.1:275772-278272 GCA_014633955.1 Acropora tenuis | reverse complement strand
CCTAAATTGAAACTGTTGCACAGAATTTCGTCTTTTCTTAGTCGTGATATTTTTCTCAGAATCTACAAACAGACAGTACTACCTTTGCTAGATTGTGGATGCGTCGTATAGGGTGGATGCAGCAAGGAGAACGCACAACGCTTAGAACTCCTTCAAAACTGGGCAATGCGAATAATGCTACATGCTGATCCGAAGGCGTGTTCTCAAAAGATGGCCGCGAAATCGTTTCAATTACCATTTTATAGTAGACGCCTTTTCATCAAGTTACAGTATGTGTACAAGATTATTAACATTATTAACTGCCCTAAGCAATTGACAGGTTGTTTAGAAAAACGATCGCAATGACATCGTCAATCTTTCAGACACTCAACATTATAAGATCTACCTCTATTTAAGACCAAATGTGGTCAGACTTATTTTAAGTTATAAGTTTTCGGCTGCGAGTGCCTGGAACAAACTGCTAAGAGAGATGCGTGAGCTGAGAACCCTTGCTTAGTTTACATGCTTGATAAACATGGATAGGGCCAATCATATTTGTAAGATCAATGGTTAGTTCACTTTGTTATATTTCTGTATTTCATGTAAACATTTTATATATTTTTGTGTGCTGGTCACCGATTATAATACCAGTCCATCAACCTTTTTGATTGACTAACCGGTCTTTTACCAGGATAAATAAAGTTAATATAATTATTTTACTAAATAATAATAGCTGTTATTACAGTTGAGCCTGCAGGCAAAGCTTCTTTTGATCAAAACTATATGCCGACGAGGCTAATGGGGAAATAAAGTTCAATGACCTATTTGCCTCGTTTGTGTGTTGAAACCACTGCGAACTGTAATAATAGCCAGTTTGTGTGCGCGTGCTCAGTAGGCCACTTTCAAATTGTGCAAGAACGAAAGAACAAAATCGAGGTTGAGAGAACAAAAAACTTGCAATTTTTTTTGTTCAGTTGTTTATATAAAGAGCCTCCTCTCTGTTCTTTTGTTCTTGCACAATTCAAAAGTGGCCTATTTTGGTAAACCAAACCCAGTAAGTCTGAATGTAAACTACCCATTCGTTGTGTTAAAATATTTATTTTCTCTACGTTATGGGTTGAATTACGAGTATTCTTTGTGAGCTTTGTTATCCGTTCTTTGTATCAGGCGATATTAAGTTAGTGAAAACTGCGAAGAGACAGGAAGAGAATCATAGTTCAGTTCAGTTCTTTATTTTTATAACAGGTATTGTTAACAAATTGAACATGCCAACAAATAGCAGATGCTGATTTAGGTGGGTCATGTCGTAACTACAAAAGGATAGGTACACAAGTTTACAGGAAAATCAAGAAGATAAATGTACAAGTTTATAAATTATGATATTAAGTTTTCGCAGGAAAAATTTGTTGCAATGGCGGAATTTCATGCACCAAAAACCAAGATGAGGGAGGGATCCGTCACATGTCCAAAACAATCGAGGCTTTTAAGTGTGACTGCTATACAGAGCGATTTCTCGAAGCAGATTGACTTTCCACGCACAGAGAGAAGACCGTTCAGGCACGCGCAAGAGTTCCACTGAAACCAGAGTTTTCTGGTAGCCTCCCGCGCCCGTTCCGCTGGACAAGGGTAACGAAGGCTCTGAGAACGAGATTGTAGCGCTCTTTGTTCCAACGATAGCTACTAATGACCAGCCTTTCATGAGTCTGCTGTGGGGGTTGTGTTCATGTTTGCGTCACCAGGCTTCAAAGGGACAGTGTCAGGCCATTGGAGGGGAATTCCAGTAGGCTTAAAAATGCTTTATAAAATCAATAGAAATAAAAACTAACACTAAAGTTTCTTTTACAAGAACTTTGTTGGTGCACAGAATTCACTTGTTGTCTTCAATAATTCATGGTGGCGAAAATGGAAAAGCTTGAAGAAACGGGCCAACATTTTCAACTTTGGACGCAATATATTCTAAAACTGCCCCAAATTCGATTTGTTGCTTTTGAATCAGCTACCTAGTTTCGTTTTTCAACCAGTTATGACCTGAAAACAGAAAAACTAGCGTGACACCTTGCATTAGCCAGGGTAAAACCCATTGTAAAGTTAACCAAACACTGCATTGCTATTTAAGCAGTAGCGAGTATGGCCAAAAAAAAAAATTCAAGCCTGAACGGGGGCTCAAATCTCTGCTCAGGCCTGAATTTTTCTGCTTAAGTAGTGCTAAAAACTGAGAGGGTCATTCATCTTCATTCAGAATTCTAAGCTTATTATGTGACTACCTCCGCGAGCGGGCAAGATGAGCCTAATCTCGCGCTGTGATTAGCTACTCGAACGGGTAAGCCAGAGCGATACCACCCGCTCGGGATCGCCCGTTTTGCACGAAAGTTCTCTTTCGCAAAACATTTTCCATGACATTAAAAGCACTTTCTGTGATTTCTCTGTCGGGATGAAACTATAAAACGAGAAAACCGAAAGCGTCAACGAGAATGAAAATAAAGAAACCAAAATGGTTGATGAGTTTTAAGAATGCATTTTG
>BLAZ01000129.1:193240-198240 GCA_014633955.1 Acropora tenuis | reverse complement strand
TAGTCTAGAATTGCACTCTAGGGACTATTAGTATAACCCTCCATGAGGGTCTAAGGTATTGTTGTCTACGTTACTGTTATCGGAACTAAAAAATTCACAATTTCAGCGAGGCAATTGTCATCATTTATTGGAAAAGCGATATCTACTAGTCCGGTTAGTGGAAAGTTGCCCAGAATTACTACCAGGCATCCCAGATAACGGTTGCTATTGTCAAACATTGGGAGACACCTATAATCTTAGGCGGGCATTGTAAGGAAGAAATATATATTTTTTTTGTTGGGCAGAACAATATCCATTTAAGCAATTTTAGAAACTGTTTTGTTTTCCACAAACCGCTGAAAGCAATTTTTTCAGATGCTAGTGATACTGCCTGCGGAGCTGTTACCTACATCAAGAGAGGCGGGCATGTTGGCCTAAAAATGTGGACTCAGGACCTAAGGGGTAGGAGGTCTATATGGCGGGGATTAAGTGCAATTGAATTCTTACTGCTGTTGCGTCTGCCTATTTTATGTATGGCACATGTTAGGTGGTATTCCGATCACCGGGTCACAGCCAAAATAATTGAGGTTGGTAGCATGAGATTCGAGTGGCATACACCTACCTTAAAGGTATTTATAATATGCTATGAACACAGTATTCATTTGGATATCGAATGGATTCTCAGGGATTGTAATACCAGAGCGAATGTTATTAGCAAATTGATAGATTTTGATGACCGCCAGGTCACTGAGGATGTTTTCAAAGACTTGGGTAACCTCTGGGGTCCCCCTACAGTGGATTGTTTTGCCACATATTATAACAGAAAAATCGTCAGATATTTTTCTAGATTTTGGAACACGGATACATCGGGCATCGATGCATTTATGCAGTCTTGGAATATAGAAAATAGCCAATTGGTTCTGCTAGTTTGTCTTATTCCCAAACTCTTGCGTTTATATATAATCAGGGAGCCAAGAGCACCCTTGTTGTTCCTCTATGGAAGTCGGCCGTGTTTTGGCCCGTGTTAACCAGTTTATTACACTTGCATCCAAGATTTAAGAGTTCTATCAATGAGTCAAGCTTTGATACACGAACGGAATCGTAATTCTACTCTGGGTTCACCGGCTACACCAGGATATGCAGTGGTCTTAAGAATGAATGTTGGGTTTTTTTGGGGGGGGCTAAGAACCTAAATGTTTGACCACTTGGTCACAACCTAACGGGCGGAAGTTGAGCTGACTACGAATAGTGCCAACGAAATGTTGCGTTGTTTATTGCCCTACTGGGCATTATTTAATGAGGAGCTGTTGGGCTGACAACGAATAGCAGTTTACTAGTATCGTGTTAGTTTTTTCCTTTTTGGAGCCTAAATGTTTGACCACTTGGTCACAATCTAACGGGCGGAAGTTGAGCTGACTACGAATAGCGCCAATGCGGTGTTGCGGTGTTTATTGCCCTGCTGGGCATTATTTAATGAGAAGCTGTTGCGCTGACAACGAATAGCACTTTACTAGTATCTTGTTAGTAATTTCCTTTTGGCCACGTATTAAAGGTTGATCAGTTTAAGTCGAGGCAACCTTCGACGATGAATAGATAACTACTTGATTGTTGAAAATTTATCAGTTGATGTAACGATGTTAAGGTTCAGTTTGTTTTGCCAATGGAACCTGTCTTTTGACGGCCTGCTTGACCCAACTGTTCAGGAGGAATGGTTCTCCCAACACTCATAGTATGGCTCATGCCGCACTGATTTTTGGCTGCATGCATTATATAGTTAATGTTACTTTTAGTTATGTTTTAGGCAACAAAGAACACAGCTCTGGGTTACAACTCCAGGCTCTTTGGGTTACACAGTCTTAGGTCCGGTGGGGCAGCCGTGGCTGTAAACTCGCGTGACGGCACTGTGTCAGACAGGTTACTAAAATTACATGGTGGATGGAAATCCGATTGCGCCAATGACCTAAGTTCAAGAAGATATATCGGCAAGAATATATGTTTCATCTGGCCTAGGCATTTAACAGCTATCGTTAACCGAAGCCTTTGTGTGTGCAACCAAGTTTTTGTATATTTTCATTCAATTTACTGTATCGCAAGTATTATTTAAGCATGCTAGCTTGATAAGGATATAGCTTGGTGTTGTATTTCCGTGCAACAGAAATAATGTAGCCGTTAGCGCTCGAATACAGCAATAAAGCTTATATTGGCTCCTCGTGAGTTACCAACCAAATTTGACTGTGGTTGTTGTGTTGGGCAAGTTTCTGTAACGGTTTAGAAAATATTTTTCATTTGTGCGAACGCAGTGAGTTAAAATGAAAATGACTTTTTCCCTCTATACGCTGCAGACTTGCCTGTCTGCCTCGCATGATTGACCTTAAAAATATTTTTATCACCTATTTGTTGGAATGTTCAAGTCAACGAAATTCAGACTTGATTAGACCCAATTGTTTTGCTCCAACTGCAAATAATATATATTCGCACTGCGTGTTCTTGCGTTTTTGTTTTTTGTTTTTCAAACTCCATGGTGGCCTCCATCGAAGTAGATTAACAGTGGACAATGAAACGTTTGGAGACTTAACGGTTAGAAAAAATAGCCTGATGCCTTAAATAACTGTTTTGACCTTGAAAATGTTCTATAGGTGTGTTTGACCGTGTGAAACGACTGAAAACATCAATAGGGAGTTCGAATTCCATGTCTCGGCGTGCTAGTTAGATAAGTTAAAAGGAAATCTCGTGAAAATTAATATTACCTTCGACTTCTTCACCATTGTCTGGGTTTTTAGCATGGAATATTTTTCCATCGTCAACATGATATCCGACGGTTCCTTCTGACCATCCTGGCATGAAATGATTGGCTCCATACCCCTTCCAGACTGCGCCAATGCCCAGAAACCTCCTGCCCGCTGTTTCTTGAATGAGTACCTACAATGTGTGTGTAAGAATAAAGACACTTCTTTTGGTTTGCTGTCTTCAACGTAATGTTAAAAAAGCAGGCATGTTATTCGCCGCTGATTTCCTCATTAGGCCTCTTTATCTCAGAATGTCTTATATCAGATTTTGTGCAGTGATGGTGCTGGAGGTAAACTGCATTTCGTGTGTGTCCACCACATCCCATAGTTTATTCATCCAAAAACTTCACGTGCTGGTATCTCATTTCGTTTTTTGGCCTTATGAAGCCAGCAACTATACATTTTCAGTACTATTTCACCCACTCTAAAAAAACATGTATTTCTGATGAATTTAGTTTTCATTTTCGCAGGTTTCACAGTGTGAGTGACGATAACAAGTCTTAGAACGTCAGTTTCCCGTTTTTTAAGTGGAAAATTTGGCAAGTTAAGTTAAATTTATTCTCCATGATTACTTCAAAATGAGGAAACTCAAGTGAAAATGGGATGGTATATCTGGCGCCATGGCATTTCATAGTGTTTTCAGGTTGGCACTTATCGCACAGCTTGGCTCCCTCGCATGTTAATAGGCACTCTTCCACGTGTATTCCTTTACTGTCCCAGGCCTGTATTCAATCAAAAGATAAGAGATCATGTCAACAGGATAATTTTATATAACTTGAAGTGTCGACAAAGGCGTTGAAAAAACGTAATTTAACTTGACCACCATGGTACTGATAAGTTAATATTTATGTCTGATTTCCAACTTCCAAGAAACATCATATCGGTGAAAGCGTTAATCAGGCACACGAATCGTAAATGTATACTGGAGCTCTGAAACAAGGCTTCGAAAATAAGTATCTCCCTCTTCTTTTAAGGTAGCGTCCTGTAAGCACAAGTGGTCCGCTCCAATGGACGCCTTTCCATACATAGCGGTCATTACAAAGCTAACAACAACGTTGAACAAAATTTAAAGGCTCTGTGACTTCCCGTAGGAGCCCTTAACTACTGTTCCGCTCTAAGCTTAAAGCTGCTATGAATGTTGCTTCTACATCTGGATAGGATTGTATTTCAATGAACAGGGTACGTGGTGTGGCATACATAGCGTAACGTATCGCAGCGTAGCTGTGATGTAGTGTTGCGGGCTGCACATGTGGTGTGTTGAGGCGGCTACATTGCGCTTTGCTTGACTGTGTTGTTTAGCGTTATGCTGTGATGTGATGCACTTTGCTTTGTTGTGCTGCGCTAATCCACACTGCTGTGTTGTGAGTTGGGGCCAACAATTCATTCCCAGATATTCCAAACTATGACTAAACCAGAGAGAGAAGGATACATAACAAATATTTAGTTAAACATCTTCCAAAAAAGAAAGAGCTGTAATGTCGCCGGCTGTGAGCTCCACTACCTGAGGACCTGTGGGAAGGACGTTTTTGTCTAAACTATGATATGCTGTGAAGGTTCTTTGTGCAATCTGGTTGGCCATTTGCCGATTCCGCTCGGTTTCAAGAAGAACACGATCCAGTTTCCGTTCTTCTATAAAAGGAAGAAAGTTTGTGTGAGGAGAATACAATCGCTCATAGATTAATAGCTCTTAGATTTTAGCTCTAAGTTTCTTATTGCGGGATGCCCAGTGAAAGTCTGTTTAGAGCCGAGGGTTATTCGGATTATATTTTGCTTAACTGCACTGAGCGATTGGTGCACAAAATTCACATTCCTTTCTTCTTCGATCTGAACGAAAACCAATCGTGGCTCCTTTGCTTTGATTCGTTCAGGGGATTATTGTGTCCTTTGTGATTGATAAAAGCATACCATACTTTGACTGTTTTAGGACACTGCAAGCAATCCTATAGCACTTAAATATAATTCTTCCTACCTGTTAGCGGAAAAAAATATCCGTATTCAGCAAAGTACACGGACTCCAGACGTTTCAGAACACGCTTTAAGCCGTTCTCCTAAAATAGTGAGTGAAAGATTTTAACGCCATAATTCTATCGTTGTATTTCTTGACTCTTTCGCTAAACGTAGAATTTGACACGCGTGATGGTTCTAAACATAGGTGATGCAGTGAGATCTAGTATCCGATACTACCCATTGCAACGACGTTTAGGCCACGAATTCATACCGAAGTTATATTTTAGA
>BLAZ01000129.1:174754-179754 GCA_014633955.1 Acropora tenuis | reverse complement strand
GCGTGACATCCCGAAAGACGGCTACGAAGGAGAGTAGTTGTGGTTGTGTATGATCTGTTTCGTACTGTTCATGCAGCTGTTACTAATCTTGACGGTGTTTCATTGTCGAATAATTTACTGAGCTTGTGGTCTTTAGGGAAGCATTTGCTTACTAAGGGTAGGACTCGTTGGCCGATGTTTGACCTGACGTTTGTTCTAAATTGAGAGTTACACCAGAGGATCTCGTTCCTCTGTCTGTTCTTTCTCTCGTTTGTCTTTCTGGCACGGATCTGCGGCTTGGTCACATGTGGCTTTGTCGGATGAGAGATTCGAGAGGCGTTTTTTGACTCCTGCTGGTATGTTTTTTATAGTGTTGGTTGGGTGTTGCTTTCACGGTGGATGTATTGGAGTGTAGTGTTGGGGTTTGTGTAGAGTTGGTACGAGTTCTTATTTAGGTTGAATGTGACATCCAGAAAGTTAACAACTTGTTTGTTGGCTTCGATGGTAATGCATAGTTCGTTTTCTTTGAATATGCGACAGTTTCTGTTGCTCTAGGGAAGGTGTCTGTAATAGCTAAACAATCTTCTCTATAAAGTCCTAAGTTTTGTCCAAATTGAGCCTGGAATTGGGAAAGAAGGAAGCAGCCTACCAATTCACACGTTTTGGCGCCACCATAGCTGCCCATAGTGACGTATGCTCGTCGTCTCACTGTAAGGGTGTAACCAGGGATTTTAGTCTCACTTAGGGTGTCCAGGATCCTTCAGGTGTTAAATTGAAATTTTCCGACTAGCATCCGGGCTTTTCTCGAATGAGATTGTAAAATGTAAAAATGTAAACTTATTTATAATGGTCATGCACTTATAGCTATTCAAGCACTAAGCTTAGCTAGTTTACGGGCATGTCACTGAAACAAAGGAAACAAATATTTCAAATAAAGGTAAAGTTCAAAATCTGAACCAGGCACAGGGGCAGACCAGTTGGCTATTTGCAAAGCGCGACCGCGGATCTGAACTCGAGACTACCGAGGAACAAATTCGCTTGTAGCAGGCACGTGGAGGCTCCGGATTCTAACACCGGCGTACAACTCGGCCACGCTGTCTCCTAAAGCTGTCCCGATTCACGTCCTCTGCCTTGTCAACTGGGGCTCTACATATCAAATACATACCTGCATTGCCATATACAATGTGTTGGTCTTGCATTTTGTTAAAGCTCGTGGGTTAAGTTTGTCCGTTATTTTTTCCACATCCCCATTCTTGATCGTAGCCATTAGACGATCCTCGAAATCTAAAAAAGAATAGAGACAGTCTTGGACCTCATCATTGCTTTAAAAATAGCCAGAAAAGAGTGTATTTTTACTGAGTGGATGCACCCTGACAGTCACCCGAGGAAGTTTATTGCAAAACGCTTTAGCAGAAAAGTGTGATTTAAGGTAAAACTTTCAGTAACCAAACGCTAGTGAGGACATAATTATTTGAACGGAAACCACGAGCTTGTTTTACTCCAACGTCTATTGTAGAAAATCTTACTGTAAGGTTGCCTATATTATTTTTTAATCAGGACTCTTGAAAGTTATTATAATAACTTAAAATTCTTAAACGTCTGGAATTGGTAACTTAACAAATGTAAAAGAAGAAAGGAAGTAAAGAGCTTTCATCGCAGTAGATTTTCCAATTTAAGCAATTGGAAGAAAGAAGCCTGAAAAATATCTGGGCTTCAACGTTGGAGCCCTGATATTTTTCAGGCTTCTTCCTTCCAATTGCTTAAATTGGAAAATTTACTGCGGTGATCACTCCTTACTTTCATCTACAACCACAGTAGATATCGATACAATATGAATTTCATTTATATTCCACTTAACATATGTATTAAGAACTTTTCAGACCCTAATGACCAAAAACCTTACAACGTGCAGCCTCCTTAAAAGCTCTATTGCATCAGTATGACGTATAGTGGTCATTAGATTATTAGCTAATTTGTGTTTTATTGGAACAAAGCTCGAAAAATTGCCGGGATGATCAGTGACATCAATTTTATGTAAAGAGAAATACATTATATTTTTATTGCCTAAAATTTCGGAGGTCTTTGACAACTTTACATGGTCAACAAGTAACGAATCATCATTTACTATTTCTCTTGTTTGCATCTTAATTGTTACCCTGAACAAGCCAATATTCAATAAGGCTTGCAGGAAATCGATATCAATGTACCTTTTTTCTCTTTCTCCTCTAGATCTTTCGCTTTGGCTTCTTTCTTTTTGGCTTCATCTTGATCATCATTTGACAATTCTTGTAAAGTTATTCCACTTTCTGATTCTTCCATTGTCTTCACTGACTTCTCTCTAGAAACGCCAGTGGGGACATAATTATATGAACGGAAACGACCAGCTTGTCTTACTCCAACGTCCATTGTGGAACATCTTCCTGTATGGTTGTCTGTATTTTTTTTTAATCAGGACTTTTGGAAGTTATTAGAATAACTTAAAATCTGGCATTGGTCACTTCACATATTTATTAACAACTTTTTAGTCCCAAATGACCAAAAACCTTAGAACGTGCAGCCTCCTTAAAAGCTATAGTGCATCAGTATGATGCATAGTTGTCATTAGATTATTAGCTAATTTGTGTTTTATTGGAACAAAGCTCGAAAAATTACCGGGATAATCAGTGACATCAATTTTATGTAAAGAGAAATACTAGTACCTAAATTTTCGGAGGTCTTTGACAACTTTAAATGGTCAACAAGTAACGAATCATTATTTACTATTTCTGTTGTTTGCATCTTGTTACCCTGAAGAAGCGAATATTCAATAGGGCTTGCAGGAAATCGATATCAATGTACCTCCTCTCTCTTTCTCCTCTTTAGGGTTAGGGTTAGGGTTAATTAATATGTGGAAATGGGGGGCCTGTCCTTATTAGGAAAGATCCAAATCCGGAAAATATTTGCAAATCCTAAAATTATGTATAGAGAATCGGTTATACCTCTTTCCAAAGAACTTATTAAAGAGGCAAATTCTGTTATTTATGAATTCATTTGGAATTGGAAACGCCATGCCTTAATATCCGATATTAAAAATGGTGGATTAAGGATGCTAAATAATTTATAGAATCTTTGATTAAAGCTAAGCGGGTCATGTGAAATCAGTTTTGCAAGACTACCCAAGCTCGTGGAAAATCATTCTTGGAAAAATTCTCTCATCAGTTGGGGGACGTTTTCTTTTATAATGGTATTTCGACACGGCTAAATTAAAAATCTCCTTACCAGCTTACTACACCGGACTCGAATGTCTAGATGCTTGGTCCAAACTAAACAGGAAAACACCCAGCTCTTCTCACAAAGTGATTAATGAAATTATCTGGAACAATAGCTTTCTTTGCAGTGGCAACTTGTCCATATATAGAGATGATATGATTAAATTAGGATTCCTTATGATAGGTGACGTTGTGCGGGCAAATAACTCTTCTCGTTTTAACGTGTACGGCACCTCACTGTTATCTCAGTCCTGAACAAAATTTCTTTTAATGAGCCTTATCGATTTCTTTCCCGCTGAATGGCGCGCCTTTGCTAAATCTTTCACCGACTCGTTGATTGAAGAAATTCCAAATGATCCCTAAAGTGGATTAAGAAACGGAAACTCAGTTTCAATCCTCGACATCTCCTTTAAACACATCTATGACATCTTTTTGGGGAAGAAGCAAATTCCATCCACTGCAAAAAGGAAACTAAGAGATAAATACCCTGATATAAATGTGGAATGGGATAAAGTCTACTCTTTGCCTTTCCGTTCAACTTTGGAATCGAAGACTGGGGAGTTTCAATGGAAAATTTTGAATTGTATTGTCTTTACAAACGGAAAACTTTACCGATTTGGCTTAGTTGCTTCCCCTAGTTCAGTGCACCTTTTGTCAAGAAACTGCAGAATCCATCGAGCATTTACCCCTTTCCTGCAAAATATCCTCTGAATTCTGGAAACATGTTTTATCCAGATTAAACTGATTTATAGAATGAACTTCAAATTGCCACAGGAAAAAATAAGCTTTCACAACATTTTACTAAGTGGAGAAAACTTGTTTAAGTATTGACCTAGGAAGAAATGGTGGTGGAAAGAACATAAAAAACATCAGTAAGTTAAAGAACAGGTATACTTTTGTTTGTTTCTTTAGCAGCTTGTAATATATGTCTTATTTTAATTGAACTAAGTGAATTTGTTTTCTGTTGTTGTAGGTAACGTAGTATGATTAGTACTACATGTATACAGTAATTGGTTCACTGTATGTAATGTACCGCAAGTAGTTTATTGTATTTAACGTGTTGTAAGTTTATTGTAAGTATTATATTGTATTTAGTTTATTGAAATTATGTATAGCAAGTGGGTTTTTTGTAAGTAATTTATTGTTATAGTTCATTCTGTGTAAGATATCGTTAAGCATCAGGAATGAAATTGTAACATATTATTTATAAAATGTAGTAAAAAAATAAAATATATTAAAAAAAATGACTTTATGAAACGTTATAGTTTCAAGTATCTAGTTCCCTTTCGGATAATTATCAGCTCTGCTTCCCTCATTGTCGTGCATTTTCATTGGCCAGTTGAAAGAGTAGCCGTCAGAAAGTTGTTGATAATAGCGCACGTAGTGGCAAAAGAACAAAACATGATTAGCATTATTTAGCATAACTTTGTGTACCAAATGATTCAGGTGTCAGGAAAACAGGGAGTGCAAAATAGAGCCAAGAGAAAATTGAAATAGACGGATATAGTCTTAGCTTCTTTATCACGTACAAACCAGTTTCAAACTGTTTGTGGTCACAGATCAAACTAATCAATTCAGTTCTATTATGCATACTGAGATACAATAAAAAAGTGGTTGTTATGGCTTTGTGAATCATCACACTTCCTGTTCTCTGAAAAATTCCTCATTGGTTTCTATGTTGAAAGCAGCTTCTTTTAGGCGTTTGGCTGGTTGTGCAGCAATGCGAAAAATAGCGAGAGATAACATTCGAGAGGAACTCTTATTTTTCACTGG
>BLAZ01000129.1:76388-79638 GCA_014633955.1 Acropora tenuis | reverse complement strand
CAATGATTGGCTCAAATTTTCCCAAAATTTACATAGCTCAGGAGTTGTCGAAAAAAAAAAGTTTTTTTTCACTCTTGTTTGGATGTAATTGCGTACGTATTTTAGACAACTTGCACCTTGATTCCAATCTACCACCAGTTTAAATTCCTGTTCTTCGGTCAGAGGGAGGACAGGAGAGAGTCGTAGGTATGACAGATTGATGGAGCACGTTGTTTACACAGGTTTAAAGCAATGCTGAGACTAGTTCTACAAAATCGACCATTGGTAGGCCATAGGGTAGGCCATGGCCTAGGCCACGTTTTGTTCACACCCATTAAAATGTCTACCAGCACCGTTAGAGGTCCTACAGTTATCTGACTAACAACACACAATTCATTTTCAATGCCAAACAAGAACAAGTCAAACAGACTATAATAATGACAATGAAAATGACGATGATAATTTCAAAAGAAAAGTTAATTAATTTTAAGAACACCAATAACAACACCATTTACAAGGATAAATACTGGTAAAAATGTAACAACATAAAAAAATAAATAATAATAATAATAATAAAGTAGCAGGTTAATAAACCCAACTGGCTGGCGGCAGACCAGTTGGCTATTTACAAGCGTGGCCGAGGAGTTGAACCAGGGACTATCGTGAAACAACTCCAGCATGAATCCGGGAGCACTGGATTACAAGTCCAGTGGCCTAACCACTCAACCACGCTTCCCCCTAAACAGATGAGTGTTAATAAAATTATTTTACTATTACATTTAATACCTTGCATTCTGCTAAACCCTTACAAGGAATTCTGAAATGATCGGAAATACTTTTACAGCCCTTTCCTATAAAACAGATACAAGTTGCTTGAGTTCATAAATGACTGCTGGAATAAACACAAGTCATTGCTCCAATATTGTATGGGTTGATGTCATTATTATAGGAAATTTGTTATTGAATTAAATCAAAGGCAACATACAAAAAATAAGGCACTTTTGAGCAAAAGGAAAAAAAAACATCCTAAAATTTGACATAAGATGGTTATTCTCTCAGCCCTTCAATTTTTGTAATAACCATTTACTAATACTAACAATAATTATTACAACAATCATAAATTATTATCACGATGACGACAATGATGACAACATTGAGGACGATGATGATAATTATTATTACTTACACAAAATTCAAAGGTTGAAAGATGGAGCTGCCATTAAGCTTTTGACAATGCTAACTGTCGAACTCCTACTAATCAACAGACCTGAAAGATATTTTTCCTCATTATGCACTGTACAGCTGTAGGTGGAGTGAAGTGAGTAATGACAATCTGCGAGCCAGCGAGCCATGCGAGCCATGCGAGTCATATGTGCGAGCCATCAAAAATTTTGAAACTTGGAAAAAAAATGTAATTCATACTACGGAGCACAATTAAAATCGGTTTTTACTCACTGTTTATGTCTGTTTTCCCTCGCTCGATCGATTGATCAATCGTAGGCGCCATCTTGGGTTAGGGTTTAGGGTTAGGGTTAGGGTTAGGGTTTAGGGTTAAGGGTTAGGGTTAGGCTCGCATATTTGGCTCACATGGCTCGCATGGCTCGCACGTTTGGCTCGCTGGCTCGCTGGCTCGCACATTGGCAGAACTCGAGTGAAGTGGGTGCGTAGTGCCAGTATTCAAGTCGAATCACCTTTGTTTTCCATGAGAAAATTGACCTATTGTAAGTGTTGTCTATGACAAGTGTTTTTATTGGATCTTTTTCTTGCTCAGAAATATTATGCGCCTTTTTATACCTGACTGTTCTCCATGCACATAGATCTCCTATCAGAATGGTACTTGTCAAGAACATTGTTCACATGCATGTCTTCAACTAGATTTAATAGCTTCATTTTACCTTCATTTGTCTCCATTTCTATGAACATTTTCTCTGCATAAATCTACAACAAAGAAATTTGACCATACATGGTAAGTCAAAAGTTTTAATCCAAAAAGAATATGTACTATGTGTACACTAAAGCCACAGCTTTATTGGCTTTTAGTCTTTTAAAGGTGTAATTTAAAGATGTAATTGCTCTTTGCCACGATAATGTATGTGGTATGTGTACCTTGACAGGGGCAGATGCCTTTCCAACCAAATCTCAAATTTGAATGGTGTTGACATGAAGTACTATGTAGATTGCCCTGTTCTTGTTTGGCAAACTAAAAGAGGCAGACTTCTAAACTACAGAACTTGCTGACTTCCTCTCTTTTTTGGGTTTGGAGCTGGCACTCTTTGTTCTTGCTTGGCTTCCTGTCCAGGTTTTAAATTAAAGAATAACTTATTGATTTGAAATGATTTTACTGTCTTTGAATGATACTGAAAACACAAAGAAACTAATGTAATTTTTTCATGCAACTCTTTCTCTCTTCCCTTTGATATTCAAGGGTAAACATGATCTGTCTGCTAGCACTGGTAAACTGACAAGCCGAGTGAGACAAAGAGGTTAAATGGATACATTCCCTCATGGAATGGCAAGCACTGATTAAAATAGCCTTACATACATGCAACTGCAATACCAAAGGGACTGCTTCTTTACAGATATCAGCTTATAAATGTATCTAAACAAAAACAATGTAGAGACCTTACAGAGTCTCCTGTATTGCAAATGTCCTGAAGCCTACTACATGTATACCAATAACTGGCTTACTGTAACTGCCTTATTATCATACCAAATCCGAACCTGTATGGCATTTGGCAGTATACCCTGAGCTCCAAAATGTCATACTTATTTAGCACCCTTAACTTAAGCATCTTTAGGAACCAACAATGAAAAAGGAAGTCTCATTGAACTTTAAATCCTTGAAACTCCAAACTTTAGGTACCTATCACTGTTAAGCCACAAGTAACTGATAATTAAAATGATTACCACTGGCTTGGTGCTTGCAGTATCACAGTTAGTTTTCCCAGCAGGTGGATATTCTTTGGTGAAATTCTTATCGTCCACTCCTCTGAGCTGATCAGTAGCAGATCCATTTCCTTCTGACAACCCAGTTACATCACTAACTGTACCACTTGCACAAGCAGCTTCATCACTAACATCCTGATGGTCAATATCCATGGCTTCTTCAACATCTTGACTGTGTCGATTACCAGGTGAAGAAAAGAGTGTTGCACTAAACCTTGCAACACTGGAATCAGATAAAAACGTGTTGGAATCCAGTTGCAAACCAGAGTGAGAATTGCCAAAGCTGCTTTCATGGCTGTAAAGCCCCAGAGAGGTTTTCTCTGGG
>BLAZ01000128.1:1096093-1098593 GCA_014633955.1 Acropora tenuis | reverse complement strand
AGGAGGCCCAGGATTCCCTTGCTTGGCCCTCTCATGTTCTTACTGCCTGGTAACTGGAGATGTCATGTGTGCCTTTACATAATGCAATGCTTGGGATGTTCCAGATCCTTGCTCAAGGAATACCCTCTAACGGGTATGTACATATACACATGTAATCACTGAGCCCGACCAGCTCAGCTGGCTCGCTTTCAGCCCAGTATTACATGTCCATGTGGTGAGCCAGCCCACCTTGGATAAATTTTAAAATAAGTGTATTAATCAGGCCCTTAGCATGTACTTTTGCTCTTTGATTTATTAGAGTGGTGAAAAAATGGCTACCCCAGTAAACAGAATCAAAAAGAAATCTTAGGACATGAGGGTTTGTCATGTTATAATAAAACTACATGTAATTTTGAGTGTTTGACTGGTGAGCTGGCATATTGGCAAACTGCACTAGCAAAGTTAAAGAGCTATGGAGGTATCCCCGAACAGTCTGCATACCTGACTCTTTCCTTTTTGGCAATTTTATTTCAAGTTGATGGATGCCCTGACAGATATAGAGTTGGTAAACCTAACAATTGATGAAGTAGTCACCAACTTCATCTATCAATGTGGAGAGAACAGTATTTTGCTGGTAGGTCGTGTTATTGAAGGTATTAGTATGAAAATTTCTGAAAAGCATGAGACAAGCTTAAGAAAGGTGTAAGGGTTACAAGCACAAAACATTATTCAGGGGGGTCTGTAAACTTTGAAATAAATAAATTATTGTGGGAAGAGGGTTCATTACATAGCAAACTTTGACTTTAATATCCTGTGTATAGATAGAGAATGTGACTTTATGAACTAGACCAGTAAAAAGAGTCAGCTCTTAATCTACAGAATTCCAATTCTGATGAAAGGATTTCATCAAAGTAAATGTGGCAGCTGAGATGAAAATGTTTGTTTGGTGTATTTGTAATGTGGTTAGGGCGCTGGACTTCAAATCTGGTGATCCTGAGTTCAAGTCCTGCTCTGACCACTAGCTGGATTTGTTCGAGGTAGTCCCTGGTTCAACTCCTCGGCTGCGCTTGTACAAAGCCAACTGGTCTGCCTCCTGCCAGTTGGGATTCTTAACCTGTTAAGTTCATTTCAGTTGTTTGTTTAATTGGCCCTGAAAAGCCCCAGTGGGGAGTGGTCAATTATGCATGCATGCATGTATGTGTGTGTGTGCAGTACAATATAGAGGCTTCTACAGTATTTCCTTGTATTTCAGATGTCTACAAAAAGCAAAATTGTCCAGTCTTGTGTCATGTATGAGTTCATTTCAAAGAGAAAAATGGCTTTAGACCAGTTAAGAAAAGGATTGTCAACTCTTGGTTTCCTTCATGAAATTTCGAGGTACCCACATCTTTTTGAAGGGGTCTTCACCTTCAAAGATAAAGAGCTAACAAAAGCATCAGTTAATGAATGTCTAAAGTATCCACAGGAAATGAGTGAACAAGATCAGTCTGTCAAACTGATGATCACAAGATTTATTGAGCATGCATCAAGTCCTCAGTTGACGCAATTCATGCAGTATTGCACACGAACCAAGTCAATACCATCACTGCACAATTTTTCAATTATTGGCCGAATTCACACTAGAGACAAGTAACCCACCTTGGACGGGTTTCTTGTTTGAGACAGGTTTCCCGTCTTATTGTGAAATCGGGTCGGGACAGGTTTCAAACAAGAAACTCATCCAAATTTACCCGTCCACTTATCCGTCTGAGTTGACGAGTTTTTATAGACGAGTATCCCGACTAGATGAGAAACTCGTCCAAATGCATCACGAATTCACACCTAGACCGGTTTCCAGGTCGAGTTCAGGGAGAAAATGAGCTGATTAGACTGGAACTAGAACGAAAGCAGAGTACTTTGGGAAAAGTACATGGCGCCGAAGAAGAAGGTGAAGCGTTCTAAAACGCAGAAAAACAAACCCTGGACTGACAAACAGACAAAGATCTTTGCCGCTGTGTTGTCACAAACTGAAAGCCAAGATATACTCTGATGCCAATGAACTTTTAAAAGGAAATTATTGCTTCGTTTCTTTGAGCCCAGGAGACAGTTTGAAATATAGGCCTGCATACTTTGGAAATACTAGAAACAGCCAGGCGTGTTCTGCTATTTTTTGCTGGTAACCACGCACATCTCGCACCAGTACCTCGGCATCTTAACCCACCATAAAAACTCTTCCTAACGTGAATTCATGTCTGTAAGTCAGATAAATAACTTTTTCATCGCGAATTCACACTAGGTCGGGAAACTCTTTCGATGACGAGTTTCCCGTCCTCTAATGAGAAAACGGCTATTGATAGTTTTCACAGGGAAAGCTAAATCTTGTCATCAACGTGTGCTTTCACTTTGTTGTTACCCAATTCTTTCACATCATACGGGCTATTTGAAGCTAGAATGAACTCTGCCATTTCTTCATCTGGGAAATCATTCGCCATTGTTTAGGGGATCCTAAGTGGCCCTGAAAGTTCTTTTATTTACTTAATAG
>BLAZ01000128.1:1063593-1066093 GCA_014633955.1 Acropora tenuis | reverse complement strand
ACCTTCTAAAATTAGAGGTCAAGAAGGTACTAAAGACTACAGAGGTCATGTAGTTCTGTTGTAACGTGAATGCAGTAAGCTTAAGTTTGTGTTCCGTTAACATATTAGGCCAGGGGCTCAGACCAATTGTAGGTGACGGTTTTAGAATCGAATGAAAACCGTTTCCTTTTCTGGCCAAAATTTTGTTTGCTTATACATTCATTCAGATTAACGGCAAAAATACGCTCAACATATTCGTGTCTCTCTGCCTTTGCTTTGTTTTTTCACAGACAGTAAGTGCTAACTACCCCGTGATATGTCAATTATTGATATCGTTTTTTTTTTTAAGAGCAGTTTGCTTTTGTTTTGTTCGAGGAAGAAGGACATTATTCCGTGGTGGAAGTCCACCGAATCAAAGAGGATCATTATGCCTACAACCAGCACGTGATTGTACTGTGGGGCTAAGGAAGTCCAGCCAAATACTTTAAGGTGAAGTTAATCATGTGCGGTAAGCCGTTGTAAAATGTAATTGCACCCAACGTCGGTTAGGTTTTGAATCACAAATAATTATGTATCTGGTCAACATTGAAGTCAAGACCAATCATTTGTTTTTTATTGTTGGGAAATGAGTTGCATCATGTCACTCAGTTAAGGTGAGTGCAAAGAGTATGGTAAAAGGAAGTAGTTCTCATGAAGGAAAGTCAGGGATGGCATAGTGGTGAGAGCAATCGCCTCCCACCAAAGTGGCCCACGTTTGATTCTCTGATCCGGCGTCACATGTGGGCTGAGTTGCTTGGTTCTCTTTCCTGCTTCGAGAGGTTTTTGCTACGGGTCAAAAATCAACATTTTGCCCACACAGCCCCACAAGCTTAAAGCTTTTAATTGTAAACCGTGTATAATGGGAGTTTGATCTTCTCTTTAACAATACCCCCTTTCACTTATTCGTTTATCCAATCATGTAGTGCTTTTTGACTGTTGTTGTTTGGTTTAGAGGAAGACGGTGAGAAGGAATCACTGGATTTGTCATTTACGTTGCATATTAATGTTGAGGATTGCACTGGAAAGTCTTGACAAGTCAAAAACGTTTTAAATAAGCATCTTTTTTGTGTGTGTGTGTGTGTGCGTGCGTGCACAGCTTTATACTGTATCGAATTGAAAATAAAAAAAGAGAAAAAAAGTAACAAAACGTTTATTTGAAGACAAAGAATTTAAAGCAAAGATGAAGTAGAGAACATATTTATAACTCCATATACTCTGCACAGTCTGAGAACCCCTCTCCTACCACATAGAGGAAGATGGACAATCATGATGGGAAGGAAGGGCAAGCAAAGAAGAGGAGCAAAAGCTAAGTTTATTGTAAACTTATTTTGGATTTTTGTTAGTAATCCGTCATTACTCCTTCTAAAGCCCAAAAATTTGTGAGCCTGGTTTGTGAAAGTGTCATACATTGTAACAGAGAGTGTTCAAGGGTAGTCAGTCATGAAAATTAACCAGGGATAAATGGAAGGTTAAATGACTTCCAGATCAGTTGTGGCTTGAATCATCACTAACTAGAGGAGTGAATACTGATGTCACTGCATTTTACATCATCAAAACACCAAATAGACTTGATTAAATTGCCTTTGATTTTAAAACTGATAAATTTTTTGTGTACATGTATTAATGTCCCATACCTCTTGTTCATTTGTATCATATTCAAGGGGAGGACATACTGTACTGAGTATTTTCTTAGAATCAAATACTTATATAGCATACCACTTTTCATGTAATGAAATAATTGTAAGTAGCGATGAAAGGTACTTGTTGATTTTTAGGGGTCGAGAAATCAAGATCTGCTGAGGCATTAGTGTCCCATACCTCTTGTTCATTTGTGTCATATTCAAGGGGAGGACATACTGTACTGAGTATTTTCTTAGAATCAAATACTATATAGCATACCACTTTTCATGTAATGAAATAATTGTAAGTAATGATGAAAGGTACTTGTTGATTGTTAGGGGTCGAGAAATGCTGAGTCATCTTGGCAAGGTAATAATGCAGTGTTTTGCAATAATAAACAGAAAACCTTGCTGTCAATCAAAGGCTTGTGGTTTACTTGTCCAACTTTAGTGATACAAAAAGTAACATCATTGGTGCAGGAACAACAAGAGGTTAGGAAAAAAGTGAGGGTTCACAGATTGCTTGCACCATTTAAAGAAGCTAAAACTCCGACTTGTCATTCACTTAGACTTAACTTAGACCAATATTATTTCCGTCATGATATTGTAGTTCTAATCAAACCAATGCACAAATGTAGAACATTGTATTTGATATTTCATTGTAAGATACATGTATACAATGCAAAGGTAAGACTGGTGTAACTGAATTTTGCCAAGACAATAGTGAGTGCTGTGAAGATTGTTTAATGTGTAATGAAATGTGTCCCTGATCCAATCTACCTATTGTTTTGTCCTATTAAGCCTCAATTAATGATGAGCAATGGAGACTAAACCTCATTATGGAGAAATTGCCAAACATCAAA
>BLAZ01000128.1:967375-969875 GCA_014633955.1 Acropora tenuis | reverse complement strand
TAGCCACAAATAGGGACAAAGGTGTACGTAAAACCCACCAATTCAGGTCTACTCTAGCACCATCAGAGTCATGCCCACAATTTCTACAAAAAGGGTTTAATGAGAACTATGGTTGGTCGGGCACATGGTTAATCTTTATCTTGGACACATTTTCCAGACAAGTGTGATCATTTGAAAACAGTCTTCTCACGGTTAAAGTATCCCAAACATCTTGTTAATTCCACCATTAGAAGTTTTGTTGACTTGAAGGTTTGCAACCAACAGCGGCCTATATCACCACCTCAAGAGATAGATGACACGATTCGACTGGTTTTACCATTTAAAGACCAAATCTCAGCAGATATTGACTACTCCGAAACGTCGGATTTTACTGCTTGTTTTTACAGTTTTATGTTTTTAGAAATCTCTTTCAATATGTTGTGGGACTTTCTCTTTTGTTTGGAAAGAAGATGCAGTAAATTCAGTTATTTTGACTTATTTTGATTTTATACAACTGAGTTTGGTATTCATTTCTTATTTTTTAGAGTTCTTACAGCATTTAGAGTGGGTACAAATAAACTACACATAGGAGATGAAGTATCCATCCAAAGTATTGATATTCTTGATCTTCGTTAAATTACTGTATCTGTCCAATGGAATTAATTATTAATGTTAATTAAGTTAATCAGTGACATAATATTAATTGAAAACCGACAAAATGGTAGTTTTCACTGATTTTTCTGTCTCAAAAGGACCAATTCTACATCTTATATTTCAAATAGTTGGATGATTTATTAATTGGAAACAGTTTACTTCTTTCTAAGCAGAAATGCGCAAAAGAAGTGAAGGAAAAAGTAACCTGAGAGGTTACAAGAGTATGTTTTAATCCACACGTCCAAAAGCAGAGCAAGTATGTCATAATGTAACATGAACGTCAAAGAACAAATATCAAGTCCCAAAACAGGCAAAACAGGACTGTACACATACAACATTTGTTTCTGCTGTAATAAAATTGATATAGTGGTGTACTTAAATGATTGTAAAAGTAGTGGAAACATGTCAAGCACAAGCAAAAAACACAAAAGGATCATCATGCTTGTTTCAAAAAAAGTAAGGCAGGTCTCTAAAAGTTCATAGTAGTCACTACAAACAACAATAGTAAATGCAAAACTCAATAAGCAAAGGCTGGATTTGCTAGGCCACTCAACCCAGCAGTCTCTTTAACTTTGAGAGACATAGATGGACTTGAATAAAAATTGTCAGTGACAACAATGTATCCCTTGTTGCCATAACCTTGCAGTAGGTCTGTGACCACCTGCTGAGCCCGTCCAACATAAGGGGATCTTCTGTATTGTTAACAGCAGTCAGGTTCTTTCCAGTGTAAATTTTCAAGATGTAACCATTGTTCACATCAGCCATAGCCCAGACCTTGATGCCAAAATGATTTGGTTTGTTGGCAATAAATTGGCAAAATCCTACATGACTACAGTAAGGAATCATTTGTTCATCATTGGCAGGCCATTGTGATGAAATCCATGCCCTTTCATACTTTGGGAGAAGCATGCTGAGGAACCTTCTTACTTTTTATAATTTGTCATAACCAGGTTGGCCTGGTTCAACAGCTGGTTAGTCTACACTTTCATCACAGAACTTCATGTAATGCATAATTGCATTGAAGCGATTTTGTGACATGGCAGAGAACCAGTCATTGACTTCAAAAAGGCTAAATTTCTTTTGCCAGTACATTTGCATTAAGGGTAATTTAAGGATACCCATGGAAAGACAAACCACAAAGAAATTAAGCCTTCATTTCTTCTTCAGTTCATTTATTTCTCTCCATTAGGTTTTTGTTTTTCTGGGTCAGCATTTCTCTTTGCTTCGGCATTTTTATTTGTTTGTACTCTAATATAATGACACAAGTCATCACTACAAAATAACTGAAGAAATGACAATGTTGTACAATTACCTCGCCATACTCTAACAGTACCTGATCTTTGATTAAATATGGGAATGGTGCTTGTGATGTTTCCCTTTTGTCATTGTAAATTGAGCTCAGTGCGTTGATTAGCACGCCTCTGCTTCGCAGTTTGCCTCCTTTGTTGGGCTTGCAGTCCAGTTGCTGCAGCAGCCCCATTTTTTTGGCATAGTTACATTATGCCTTGCCACATGTATTTCAGGGTCCTCCTCATTTACAAATGCGACTTGAATAACACCATCGCCAGTATTATTTTTGTCTTCATTATTGACAGCTGACCCTTGAGAGTCTCTTTTATTATTCTGCAATGATTCTTCCTCAGCTGTAATGTTAAAAACACTTCCATTGCAATCATTTGGGAAGCCATGCACTCGATCATCATCAAACCCTTCTTCCTTGGATTTTGAGCTTTCAAAATCTCTCTCATTTTTGTCATTTTGGCTTGAATCCCACTCTGAAGACTCTTCATGTGTCACCTGAGCTGCCATTTAAATTTAACTGCAATTGAAAACTGTAAACATAAAATGTTTCATTTTAAATTTTGCT